>PVLD010004750.1:0-121194 GCA_004027595.1 Dinomys branickii
TTGTTGTTGTTGTTGCTGTTGTTGTTGTTAGCCTGTTTTGTTTTTTGTCTTTGGATTTTTGGTTTTTGTGTTTTTTCTGTTGTTTAGAGGATTAATTGTCTGACTAAATTTGCATGTCTGTATATGGGTTCATATATTTACACTTCGAAGATATCAATGGATAAAACAATAACCACTGTTGAGACCATATCACCTTGTCTATAGATTAGTTGTGATTGTACTATTTTTTATGCTAATTGGTCTCTGTTTGTCAATATGTTTTTGTACTTTTATGTTTTTAAAATAAAAAAAAAAAAGAAGTGTGACAAGGGGGTTGATGGATGCTGGGTTCCCCTGAGGCAATAGGGTCTAATGGAGTTCCTTGGCCAGTTGGAGCACATGGACTTGATTTACTGGCCTGAGGACTACAAAGAGGAGGTTGAGGAGACCTCCCCACCCCATCAAGTGAGTCAGAGACATCCACTTCCCCTGGAGACACAAATGAGGATCTGAGGACAACATCATCCAGAATATCGTCCCCTTCTTGGTAAGCCAATTTAAATGCCATAGTTCCTGAGTATTTCCTTTGACAGAGAGTCACAAAAGCCTGAACAGAAGGAATTTTATCCCACCTTATATTTTTTAAACAAATATCCCATCAATGCAGAACAGTCTTGTAATTTAAAGCAGTATACATACTCATCTCTCACCACCTTCCAGTTTATACTGATTGCAACAGCAGACAAGCTGTTCCTGTTTAAATCAATTGTTTTTGCTTATCAAGAATATGGCCTTTGGGCATGGCGGCGCACACTTGTAATCCCAGCACTTGGGAGGAGGCTGAGGCAGGAGGATCACTGCAAGTTCGAGACCAGCCTTGACTACAAAGTGAGCTGAAGCCCACAAGGAACTGCACAGGAGACCCTGACTGAAAAAAGAAAAACAAAAGGTGACAAAGTTGGTGAAATCTGTAAGGTGGCAAGTCCAAGAGGTTTCCCATTGGTTTGCTTAGGGCTTAGAGAGAGGAGACAACGAGGTCTTGACTCCTTAAGATGGCATGCCACGCAGAAGAAGACCTGAAGACCCCAAAGCATCCTTCATGAGACCCTAACACAGACTAAAGAGATGATTCTGAGTGGTGCTGGTATCAGTAAGCGCAGGTAGAACCCCCGCCCCTAGGTGGGTTTGTGTCTCTGTAACTGTTGATGCACTGGGTCAAACTTGAGAAATCTAGAAGCTTCACTTAGTAGCTTAGCAGTTCTACTGGGGTGTAGAAGACATGTCCTTGCTGCTCCAGGGTGCTGTTCATTGTATCAATTTAAGAAATTTAAAAATGTAAGTGATTCAGCAGGAGGTTAGTGTCTTCACTTTATGAACATCCTCCTCCTGTGCAAGAGGAGGGCAGGAAGATAATGTGAGCACTACCCCTGCCCTGGGGAGTGGCAGCCTGCTTACAATAAAAGGGAAGAAAAAAGGCTTGCCCCCCCCTTTTTCTCTTGCTGCTTTTGCTGTGTCCTGACACCTTGAGCTGGTCCTCTATTACATGCCACCCTGCCTTGGAGCCAGCTGATTATGAACTAGAACCTCCACAAGGTGTGAGCTAAATAGCCCTTTCCTTAACTTTGGGTGTGTGGTGTTTTCTCCCCGCAATAAGAGTAAAGTAACCAAGACAGCCTCTATAGTTGGACCCCATTAACTGACTAAGGAGAAAGGTGAGGAGCCACTTACTGACCTTGTTTAGTGCTTGAGCTCCCTGAAGTAAGAGTGGAACTTCCCCAAGCAAATTTCCCTTGGCCGCTGCGTTAATCCCCTTTGCACTGTCCAACTTGCATTCTGAGTCCATTGAGGACTCTAGGTGTATTCTTAGCCTCCAAAGGCTCAGCTTGTGTTTTGAGCCCCTTGATGAGTCCACTTTACCAGAATGGAGCTAACTGGGGAAAGTGTCCCTTTCATTTACTCCGGTGGTAAAAACCAGAGCACTGAGAATGGGGCTGGCTCTGCTTCTGTCTACTCACGGTCGCTTTAATTAAACTTCGTGCACAGCCCACTTGTGCTGCTCAGGTCATCAGGTGGAGGTTTTAAATTATGTGCACTTAAAACAGGGAAGAACGCTACTGCCCCGGCATGATTGAAGGCACAGAGGTCAGCTACAGCTAGCCTGCACAGCCCACGCCCACCTCCAGCCCTAGCCCTGCCTCACAAAAAGCCTGGGGTGCTTCCTTTGAAAAAGGACAAATTTTCCACTTCCATGTTGGGATGAGCCACTGTGCCAGTTGAAAGAATTCACAAATGAAAGAGGTTCCTCATTCTTATTCTTCAAAGTCCGAGGCTTAGCTTGCAAGGCCAGTTCATAATGAAAAAGAAAGGCAGTGGCAGCTGATGTGAACCCATGTCCAGTCAAAGGATTCCATGCAGGGTCTAAACCTATTTATTGGTGCCACCTACATGCAGGGTGTGGCACCCTTAAACCTAGTACTTCACCCTTCATCCCAGTATCACAAAACCCAACAACAAGGAAAAAAAAAAAAACACCAAGGGTGGCATCCTTACTCCTAGTATCATAACAAGATACCAGTCAAGAAAAAAAGCCACCCCCAATATGGGGGTAAGCAAAGACCAGGTTAATCCCTCCTACCACAAAAAGGCAGCAAACAAACGCTGCATTGTACAGGTCAGGACCAAGTTATCCTGATTCCTGGTGCATCTTAAGCCTAAGCATAGTCATCTCCTTTTCCAGGAGACTCTTCTGCAGCAGATGCTCTGAGGAGGCTTCTGACTGTGTAGACTGACACAGCTTTCCTCACTCCTCCTTGAAAATTCGGTGACTGCAGACATAGCCCTGAGAAGTTATCTTTACTATCTCTCCACAGGAGATAGAAAACCCATCTTTCATTCATGAATTCATTACCTTACTTGACATATTTATGAAAACGTCATCTTCCCACTATTTGAAACATTTGTGCTATGCTAATTATGTTTGCTTTTCAAACAAAGAGCTAATGGTTAGGGTGTCATAGAACACCCGGGTTCGCTTAGTAGAGCGCAATGAATGGATAATCTTAGAGAAATCGTTTCACCTTTTAATATCACGAATCTGTCAAAAGGACAGCTGTGGTTTGTAAAGCCCCTCCTCTACACTGTGGATTTTAGAGGTACAGATCAGCCTTCTTAAGGCCAGACAGCGTGCGCTCAAGGATGAGCTATTGAAGCTGCAGCCAGCTGCACACACAGTGCCTGCAGGGGCTGGCCGTGCACCAGCACCCATCTCATTGGCTTCAGTCACCTACGAGATTCATCACTGTGCTTCAGCTTTCTAGCATAATGACATGGGCTTTGCAGATCTGCTTCTGTCACAAGAGGAGGAACCAACTGTCCAATGAAGTCTCAAGACTTGAGTCTGAGGTTGGTCATTGGAGGCATGTTGCCCAGGTAGGTAAATTTGCATGTGTCTATAAAACTAGGAGCAAGCACAAATAGTGGTGCTGTCCAGGAAGTGATATGTGGAACATCTGAGGAGAGAAGGGCTCCTGGACCAGGAAATAGAAACCCTATATTGCATTTCTAAGTCAGTCATTGGTGTATGATTTTGGTTTGGTTGCCTTACCCTCAGCTTCAGTTTGTACAATATTTGGAAAAGTCTTTCTATACAGTACAAAGCAACAAACCTAATATGAGGACCTGATTTCAGCCCTTACCTCTTCCCCCGGAAACTGTGAGCCTTCTGTTGTGGGGGCAGCCGCGGTGCAAGGCACTGTGTGTGACTCAGCATCCTTGGACTTTTGTCTGAGGCTTTGTTAGCCATAGTGATGCTAAAATGAAAATCTGGTAATTGGCACCATAAATATGTTAAACTATTTTGCATCGATTCCAATGCATTAGGAATTAAATACTTCATTAGGTTTCACTGAAGAAGTTTTTTAAAAGGAAATATATAGCTTTGAATAAAAAAACTCCAAGAGTTGTGTTACTTTCTCAACAAACCAAGGAATATTCTACACTGAGATAGAGATAAGTTTTAAAAATTATTTTTAAAATGATTTTTTCAGTATAATTTTTACCATTAATACTGGATAAACAGTATTAGACATTTCTTTTTAGAAAGCTGCTTGATTATCCCATTTACATTTTGTTATGCTAAGTAAAATATGGTTTCTTTCAATCTTAACTTTAGGTATTTTGTAAAACTGCTGCTCTTCAATGAGCAAATTCTTCAATCTGGCATCTTTGTTGTGCATTACACTGGCATTCATGAATCAGAATTTGTCTGGGAATTGTCTCATTTTTGAAAACCAATTTTCATAAAGTCTTTGACCTTTGTCTTACAAGAGACTTGGTGCAATTATTTTCTAATTCTCTTTTTTGAAACTTGTAAGGCACAGGGAGCACACAGGTCTGACTGAGGCAAATCTACAAACTTCAGTGTATCATCAAGTTCAGCTGGATCGCTGATTGCCAATGCTGACCGTACCTCTCACATCTGTGTGTTACAAGGTCTAAGTTAGTAAATGTTCCAGTGATAAAAAGGATTCTCTACCTATGATATCCAGTTTTAATCTATTATGAATCATCTTTATTCCTTATGAAAAAAAATACAAAAAGTACCTTGCTGGGTGTCCCATGCCTTAATCCAGCTATTTGGGATGTTAAGTTTGGAGAATAGAAAGTTCAAGGCCATGCTGGGCAACCCCATGAGGCCCTGTCTGAAAACCGAATGACCTGCAGATGTAGGTCAGTGCTAGTGGATCCTGCTAGGATGTATGAGCTCCTAGATTCAATTTGCAGTTCTGCAGAAAGTTTAAAAAAATTAAAATATATCTTTTCAACATCATTTGGAAGACTCTCTTGTAGCTCTTAAGACTCTCTTATAGCTCTTCAACTCTCTTCATTGAAGAAGAACTCTAAATTTGGTGAAGTTTCAAGATTTTAGGGTTAAAAGATAATGACAATATAAAATAGAAATATTATACACAGTAGTAATTATTTTACTTCTGTGGCAGAATTTTGCTAGTGTCTGTCAATTATTTCTCTAAGGAAATTCTTAGTTACATATTTCTTGATTATACTGAATTATTCTTAGTCTTGAAATTGTGGAAAGCTATAGTACTTCTGGTTTACTATTTTGATGATGCTAATGTGGGTAAGTTCCTCAGGCAGATCTTAGTTTAAATCCTGGCTATCTTGTTTGCCAGCTGAGCTGCTCTGGGCCAGTTCCTTAACCTTCTCCATTTTCTATTTGAGGAGTCAGCATTCTGATAGCTACCTTGTAGGATTGTTTCAACTTTAAATGGAAAGTGCTGGCACTGGAGTGCATAAGATTGAACAGACATTTGACTCCTCATCTCAGAAAGTAGCAGCTAAACTATCTGTTAGGATTCCCAGTTACAAGAAATAAGGACTATCTCCTGCTAAGTAAAGCCCAGGAGATTTATTGAAGGCCCAGCGAGTCTGGTACAGGACTGAAGGAAGTAGGCATTCTGGTGCCAGGAAGCACAGGCACGGGACAGGGTCAGGGTCTACCGGACAGGCAGCACAGACTTAAGAGGATGCAGCTTTCGTGACTTCCAGTCAAGATCCAGGTTCTCAGAGAGACCTGGGTCCCCTGCATTTGGGTAGCAAGGCATTGTGGTCCACAGGTTGGGTGTTCCACTGAAATTCACGGGAAAGGCTGAGTAGGAGAACCGCAGGGATAGTACAGCAGGTACCGATGGCCACTGGCTCAAATACGGTAAGGAAGGGAAAGTGACTGGGTCACAGAAACCAAGGACAAGATGCTTGTGCTCATCTTTTGCTTCAAGTATCCTTGTTGGTGTTTCCTCATTAACACCAGAAAAACAGTTTTGCATGTAGTCCAGGGCATTGAACCCCGAGCCTTCATACTAAGCTACATCCCCAGACCTTCTACTTTGAAATGGTCTCACTAAGACACACAAGCTGGGCTGGAACTTGTGATTTTCCTGCTTCAGCACACCAGAGAACCAGGGTTATGTCAAGCAATATCGTACCTCACTAGAAAAACTGTTTCTGAGCTGTAGGAAACAAGGAGTAAATTCTTTCAGAATTGTGCTAATCTGGGCACACTGTTTACATTCTTTTTACTTTTAATAGGGACAGAGAACTAATTTTAATGATATAGATTTGGACAAGATTCAAAGAGTTTAAATAAATGTGTGGATCATAAGTGGGGTTAACTTGGTTATTAACTCTTTAGAAACTTGAGAGGAACAAAGGGAAGAGTTTGACAACCATCAAAATGAGACAGCAGTCCTGCAGAACTAGCATGAAGAGAAAATAGCCACGATAAGACATCAGCATCCAGAGGAAATGTGCAGATGTAAGGAAATAACAAAAGTAATGCTGCATTAAAGACAGTGAGGTCCCAGGCAGCACAGTGGGGTCAGGGGACAGCACAAGGGTAATGTGCAGAAACCAGTGCTGTCATATAATTCTGCATGTTCTTTGGTATTTTGGTCCATTTGGTGCTCTTATAGGGAGTAACACACTCTACTGCACACTGTAATAATTTGGGCTATGCAAGCCATCTCATCTCTGTGGCAGTGACACACTGGCCGCCTGTGAGCTGTGGACCAAAGAGCCTGGCTGTGTTTCCATTGAGTTGTATTTATAGATGCAGCCAGGGACCTGCTGTGGCCCTTGGTGATGCTTTCTCAATTCCTGCTGCAGTGTTTAAGACTTGAAACTATGTAACATTGATAGTTGTACCTCACTGTAACATTGATCATGTTGTACCTCTGCCTCACAGCTAAAAGACAAACACTTTCTGAAACTCAAAAAAGAGGACTTTGAAGTAGCAAGACTCATAAAGAACACTGAGCAGGTGGATACTGATTGTAAAGAAAATACAGAAATGTTGTCCTCTAATTTAGAAAAGCAGAAGCAACTGACACAAGCTAGGACTGCCAAAAGTCATTTGACTGGAAACGAAGAAACTTTGTAGCTGCAGGATCAAAAAGAGGCTCTGAAGCCTTCAGAACAAGTGAAATTTTACTGCAGACCATAGAGGAAAGGAAGTCTTAGCTCAATGAAAGAAGAAACTAATCTTCCTCATGAAGAACTGGAAGGACTCAGAGAAGAGCAATTCTAGGTATGTCTGTGGCTCAGCTTAAACCACTCCATAGTGTCTCCAAAGTAGAACAAGAGCTGTGCAGGCTGAATGTATACAAGGCCACCTGCAAGAGGACATTAATCATTGTCTAAAGATAACTGAAGATCAAAAATCGAGTAAGATGCAACTGCTCCAGGGTCTGCAGGAGCACAAGAAGGAAACTGATGCTTTTAAACACCAGCATGAGCAAGTGAACATTACATATGTCCAGCTCATATTAGAGAAACATGAAGGAATTCAGAGTTTACAAAAAACACTTGACCCCATGAAATTGCAGTGGCATGCAGACAAGACAAGACAATCACACCGAGAACTGTGATAGCCAAGAAACAAAAGCTGAACCACTTTACACAGAAATCCAAAGGGAAAGCCATGCCTTATGCGAGGCTGACGCTGACAGCTTATCGAAAGGATGAAAGAACAAGAGCTGGAGATTAAACTTCTAAAGGAGAAGGGTACATCTTTAACTAAACAGACTCATCAGCTTTCCAGAAACCAGCTTGGTCAAGTCACCCAGGTTTCTCCACAGAAAGACTTGGAGATGTATGGTCTCCGTGTGAGAATTTCCCCAGCCTCCACTACCCCGGGTTGTGTAATGACAACATGCCGGAACTTTTGAAAAAGAACACATGCAGGTGATTTTAACAAAAAGACCAGGGAAAATTGGCTTCTAAAAAAACACTGAAGTGTTGCAAATCATTGCCATTAAATAAGCAGCCCTCACCAAGCTGCAAGGAGAAGAAGAAGATACTGTCATCTTGAGCTGACAGTAATGGCCACGACATGCAGAGAAACCATTCAGAATTATTCCACATCACGTGCAAAAGATATGGAAATCGATGCGCTGAGTCAGAAAAGTCGGACTCTATTGGCGGTTTTGCAGACTTCAGGCACCAGTGATGGGTTGGAGGTGCCGACAGCACCCAATTCAAGGAGCTCCTGGAGGAGCACGATCAGTTACAATAGCGAGTTCAAAAACTAGCCCAGTGGAAAGAGCAGGTGCTGACCACAATGTGCAACCTGCAGTATGAGTCTGCCCAGCAGCAGGAAGCACTGCTTTGGATTCAGGAACAAGTTTTGGTTGACAGTGACACTGACTCTAAGTGACAAGTGGCCTACACTGCCCTGATTAGAAGCAGAGTGAAAGCAAAATGAAAGATCAGCGGCAGGAATTAGTCCAAGTCCAGCACAGCTGAGGTCAGCTCTGCAATACAAAGGGTCTGTTTTCAGGAAATCTGGAGAGCACAGTTCCCTATCTCTCCTCTGGCTTCTGTACAGCAAGTGCATCTGATCTAGCAAGGGAGTCTTCCCAGTTGCTTCAGATAGAGACAGAAAAGCAAAGAAAATCCCTGGAGCAAAAAGTTGTAGCAAGTATAACTCTCTATGAAAGCAGGCACAGGTTGTGTGACTTGGTCACTGCCATCTCAGTGCAGGAAAGGAAAGCATAGAAACAAACTTTTTACATGAAGTTTTCTGTAATGTTCCGGGAAGAATAGAAATGCAGTTTCCTGAAGGGGAAGACTCCTGGCTTTGAGCAAGTATTCAAATAAACAGAGTGGGTATGTTCTGAGTGCAGCACTATAGCATTGTAGTAGTATTCCTGTGTGACAGAGGAGCACTGGGAAGCACATGCTACATCTGTTCTCTTGATCTACACAAGAAATATGGCTATACTGTTTCTCAGTCAATCCTTGTTTGTGTGTGAGTGGTGTGTGTGTGTATGTGTATATGTGTGTAACTGAAAAGAAGGTACTGGAACCAATAACGACTACTACACGTGATGTCCCATGCTGCTTTACTGGGAAAAGAAAATGTTGGATGACCCACAAACTGACTTTGATGAGTCAGTTTTCCACACCCTGGAATCTGAAGTCTATGGCCTGAGGACAACCAGCACGTTGACTACAATAGACTGTGTATATTCCACCCAGGCTCTGTGACAAATGGACCACTTTACATACACTTTTTTTTTTTTTTGAGACAGGGTCTCACTATGCAGTTCAGGCAGGCCTTGAACTCACTTTGTAGCCTAAGCTAGCTTCAAACTCAAAGCAATCCTCCTGCCTCAGCTTTCTGAGTGCTGGGATTACAGGCGTGTGCCATCATGCCTGGCTTTACACTTCAGCACTGAGTATGAACCCATGGCAGTCACGTTCAGCTTCAGCCCTACATCATTTCCTATTTGTTACCTTGAGACAGGACCTGGCTGTCACTAAACTGCTCAGGCTGGGCTAAAAAATGAGATGTGGAATAACCAAGGTACAGGTTATCATGTTCAGCTCTACATGCTTAATTTTAAGCCTCTTTAGCAGGCTGTGCTAAGCCAGGCATGGTTGGATACAGCTGAAATTTCAGCATTCTTAGAATCTGATGCAGGTGGATTGAAATTTCAAGCCCAGTTTTGGCAAACTACTGACTTAGTATGACCATACCTCAAAATAAAACATAAAAAAGATCTGGGGGAGACCTTCCAGCAGGGAGGGAGCCTGGCCTGGGGTGCCACCTGAGCAGCACAGCATTTGAGTGGAACTATCCTCCAGTAAGGCCCGCATCTGGGCTCTGCCATGCCAGACCTTCTGGCAGGGAGGGAGCCTGGTCTGGGGCACCACCTGAGCAGCATTAGTGTGGAACTCTTCTCAGGAGAGGCCTACTATCCCCTGACCAGCTACCTGAGGGTCCCGAAGCAGCAGCCCCTGCCTAACCACCATCGGCTTCAAGGCTGAGGCCTGCACACTTCCCATCCATTGACTGGAGACCCTGGTACCTAAGCCCAGCACTCCCCCAACATCACAGGTATGGTCTGAGCCATGCACCCCAGCAATTTCCTGGGGTTCCTTGGCCCAGTGGTCCATGGTCTGCTACCATTTTGGGATTAGTTTCATATTCAGGTAAACTAGGGTCCCTTGAGTCCTTCATGAGCTGCCTGGGTAGTTTGTAGCTCAACACTTTGCATCTGACATCCAAAAAGACAAGACATAGGAACAAAATGCAGTCTCAGAACACAACTCTGCCCAGAACAAGACAGGAGACAATGACATAGGAGAACTAGGAAGCCACATACCTAAAATTTCTGAAATGATCACCTCTGAAGTAAAGAAACAACTCCATCAGGCCATAGAAGAGATTAAATCAGAAACAAGCTCTCAGGCAAAAAATAAAATGAAAATAATAATGGAAGAAATGCTCTGCACATACAGAAAAGAAACAGATAAAAGAATAGAAGATCAAAGACAACAAATAGAAACGTTACATGAACAATTTAGGAATGAATTAGAATGTATGAAACAGACCCAAAGAGATTTCCAGGAAATGAAAACTTCCACTGAAAGCTTGCAAAACTGCTTGAACAAAGCCAAAGATAGAATTTCAGATCTTGAAGACAGCATGACAGGTAACGATCGTGAAAGAATCTCTTAAAGTCATCAAGAATCCAGGAAAAATCAATCCAACAGCTGGAAGACAAAGCAAAAAGAAATAATGTCCAAGTAATAGGAATCAGTGAAACAGTAGGAGGCAACACAAATGACATAAAAAGAATATTTGCAGAAATAATAGCAGAACATTTCCAAAGCACAGTAAAAGATACTGATGCTCAGATAAACAAGGCATATAGAACTCCAATGAGCCACAACCCAAATAAAACCACACCCAGACATATAATAGCCAAGATCCCAGATACCCAGCAAAAGAACACACTATTAAAAGCTGCTAGAGAAAAGAAACAGATCACCTATAAAGGAAAGCCCATCCGAATCACAGAAGACTTCTCAACAGAAACCATGAAATCAAGAAGAGCTTGGAGTGAGGTATTACAGATTCTGAGACAAAACAGCTTCCAACCCAGACTGATGTATCCTGCAAAACTATCCTTCAAATTCAATGGAGAAATAGAATATTTCCATGACAAAGAACAACTGAAGAACTTCATGAGCGCCAAACCAACATTACAAAAAGCACTAAAAGATATTCTTGACTGAGAAAAAAGAGACCACGATCTCAAGAACAACAATAGAAAGGACCTCTAAAGCAGAACAAGCAATTAAACAGATAGCAAAAGTAGGAAAGCAACAGCAAGTAAACAGCATGACAAAAATAAGCCAATATATAACAGTTATAACCATTAATGTAAATGGCCTCAATTCACCAGTCAAAAGAAACACACTGGCAGAATGGATTAAGAAACAAAATCCCACAATATGCTGTATACAGGAAACATACTTTACTCAAAAGGAAATCCACAAACTGAAAGTCAAAGGATGGAAAATAATTCTCCATGCAATAGGTTCCCAGAAAAGAGCAGGGGTAGCTATTATGTTTGCAGACAATGTAAACTTCAAAGAAAAACAATCTAAAGAGACAAAGAAGGCCACTATATACTATTTAGGAGAAAGCTGCAAGAGGAAGAGATAACAATCCTAAACATGTATGCACCAAATAATGGAGCACCAAACTATGTAAGTCAAATCTTAATGGACATAAAAAACAAATAATCAATAAAACTATTTTAATAGGGGACCTAAATACCCCTCTGATGCAAAGAGGTCAACTGGACTAAAACTCAGAAAAGATATAACAGATCTGAACCAAATGTGTGAACAAATGGACTTAGTAGATGTATACAGAGTATTCCACCCTACAATATCAGAATACACATTTTTCTCAGCTGCACATGGGACTTTCTCTAAGATAGACCACATTCTAGCCCATAAAGCACACCTACCTAAATGCAAAAGAATTGAAATTATGCATATTATCTGACCACAGTGTAATGAAATTGGAAATTAATGACAAAGGGAATTCCAAAAACTCTATAAACACGTGGAAGTTAGACAACAACCTCCTGAATAACCATTGGGTCACAGAAGAAATTAAGGAAGAAATTTTGAAATGCCTACAAACAAATGAAAATGCAAATACAACTTACAGGAATCTGCATGATGCAATGAAAGCAGTCCTCAGAGGGAAATTTATAGTGATGAACTCACACATAAAGAAAAAAGAAAAAGAGCAAATAAATAGCCTAATGCTGTACCTCAAACTTTTAGAAAAAGAAGAATAAGTCATGCTCAAAGCCCAAAGAAGGGAGGAGATTATAAAGCTTAGGGCAGAAATTAATGCAATTGAGATGAAAACTCTACCAAAAATAAGCAAATGAAAGAGTTGGTTCTTTGAAAGAATAAATAAAATTGATAAACCCCTAGCCAACCTTATCAAAAAAAGAAAGGAAAGAACTCAAATTCATGCAATAAGTAATGAAAAGAATGGAATCAGTACAGATCCTACAGAAATTCAAAAGATCATTAAAATCTTTACTCCCATAGGATAGAAAATCTTTGAAAATCTTTACTCCCATAGGATAGAAAACTCAGAAGAAATGGACAGATTCCTATAAATGTATGAATTACCAAAGTTGAACCAGGAAGATATAAAAATCCTGAACAACCCAAAATCAATTAATGAGATTGAAAATGTCATTAAAAGCTTGCCAACAAAGAAAAGCCCAGGCCCTGATGGATTCACAGCAGAATTTTATAAAATTTTATAAAACATTCAGCGAAGATTTAATGCCAATACTCCTCAAACTCTTCAATGAAATTGAAAAGCAAGCAATTCTTCCTAACTCATTTCTGGAGGCAAGTGTTATACTGATACCAAAACCAGACAAAGACCCAACCAAGAAAGAGAACTATAGGCCAATCTCCCAATAGATGCAAAGATACTCAATAAAATACTAGCAAATAGAATGCAGCAAGTCATAAGGAAAATTACACACCATGACCAGGTTGGATTCATTCCAGGAATGCAGGGATGGTTCAATATTCACAAATCAATTAATGTAACACACCATATCAATAGAGCCAAAGACAAAAACCATATGATCATCTCAATAGATGCAGAAAAAGCTTTCGATAAAGTCCAACACGCATTCATGTTAAAAACCCTAGAAAAAAATAGGAATAGATGGCCTTTACCTCAATCTGATCAAAGCCATCTATGACAAACCATCAGTCAACATCACACCAAATGGACAAAAACTAAACGCTTTCACTTTAAAGTCAGGAACAAGACAAGGATGTCCATTGTCACCACTACTATTCAACATAGTTCTGGACGCATTAGCCAGAGCAGTTAGACAAGAGAGAGAAATAAAAGGAATACGGATAGGAAAGGAAGAAGTAAAACTATCACAGTTTGCAGACAACATGATACTTTACATGAAGACCCCCAAAACTCCACAAGAAGACTCCTGGAATTAATTGACAAATTCAGCAGTGTAGCTGGATACAAAGTTAACACCCAAAAATCAATGGCATTCCTGTACACAAGCCACAAACAGATTGAGAGAGAAGTTAAGGAAACCGTACCTTTTACAGTAGCACCCAAGAAATTGAAATATTTAGGAATGAATCTAACAAAAGAAGTAAAAGATCTATTCAATGAAAACTACAGCACTCTGAAAAAAGAAATTGAAGAGGATTTCAATAAGTGGAAAAACGTTCCCTGCTCATGGTTAGGAAGAATCAACATTGTGAAAATGGCCATATTACCAAAACTGTTGTACAGATTCAATGCAATTCCCATTGAACTACCATTAGCATACCTCACAGATCTAGAGAAAACATTCCTTAAGTTCATCTGGAACCAGAAAAGACCCAGAATAGCAAAAGCAATCCTGGGCAATAAGGACAAGTCAGGGGGAACCACAATCCTTGACATGAAATTATACCATAAAGCTACTGTAATAAAATCAACCTGCTACTGGCTCAAAAACAGACCTGAGGATCAACGGAACAGACTGGAAGATGCAGCCACAACCCCAAACACACTCAGCCACCTAATATTTGACAAAGGGGCCAATCAAGCTCACTGGAAGAAAGATAGCCTCTTTAATAAATGGTGCTGGAAAAATTGGCTTGCCTGTTGCTGAAGACTGAAAATAGACCCAAGTCTATCACCATGCATCAAACTCCAGTCAAAATAGATCACGGATCTCAATATTAAACCAGAACACTAAATCTATTGGAAGAGAAGGTAGGTAAATATCTTCAAGACATGAGTAGGCAGAGAGTTCATGAACAAAAATCAAACTGCAAGGGAAACACTTCAAAGAATCAATAACTGGGACCTCATTTTACTGAAAAGTTTTTGCACATCTATAGAAATCACCAGCAGAGTAAAAGGAAAACCCACAAATTGGGGAAAAATCCTAGCTGACTGTCCCTTGGACAAAGGTCTTCTATCTAGAACATACAAAGAATTAAAAAACATGAACCTGTCCACATTCAAAGACCCAATCCAGAAATGGGCATCTGAGATGAATACACATTTCTCAAATAAAGAGATACAAATGGCAAATAAATATATTAGAAAATATTCTACATCTTTAGTCATTTGAGAAATGTAAATTAAAACAACACTGAGATTTCATCTTACCCTGGTAACATTGGCCAGCATTAAGAAATCAACCAATAACAAATGCTGGCAAGGCTGTGGAGTAATAGGAACTCTTCTCCACTGCTGGTGGGAATGTAGACTGGTGAAACCACTATGGAGATCAATTTGTAGATTGCTCGGCAAACTAGGTCTAGGGGTCCCATTCAACCCAGCTATTCCCTTTCTGCGTATTTTCCCAGAAGATCTGAAAATACCATATCACCATGATATATGTGCACCCATATTTATAGCAGCGCAATTTGTAATAGCTAAATCATGGAAGCAAGCCAAATGTCCATCGACAGAGGACTGGGTAAAAAAACTGTGGCATTTTTATATAATGGAATATTACTCAGCTATAAAGAAGGACAAGCTGGAGGCTTTTATAGGCAAATGGTCACGGTTAGAGACCATACTCATAACTGAAATAAATCAGATGCACATGTACAAACAACGTATTGTACCATTAGTGTAAGAACCCAAAAGTGGGAATATAAATTAGAAGGTATGAAAGGAAACTGCTCAAAAGTAAAGAGCAACTGAGATGAGGGGAAGGAGGAAAGGAAGAGATAACTATGTATGTATGTATGTATATGCAGGAGGGCTAACATGGTTGCACTATTGTCTCATGTCACTTTATCATAAGGAACAGTTAATGATTAGTTGTTTGATCAATCTTGTATGTCTACATGTGTTTTCCTGAACATACACTTTGAAGTTACCAATATGTAATACAACAGCCATTGTTAATTCCCTGTCACCTTAACTGTAATTCAGTTTTGATTGTACTATTCTTGCACCACTTTGTGTCTGTTTGTTAATGTTTTTGTTCTTTTACCTTTAAAATAAACAAAAAGATCTGGGGATGTACCTTACTCGAAACCAAAAAACAGAAACAAAAACAGAAACAAATTGTACTGTTTCCAGTGTTACTTGGGAAGCCTTATTGTACATCCATCTGTTCTATCACAGTTTGGTGGATGGTTCTGGGGCTTGTTTTATGTTTCAATTTTTGCAATAATTTCTCTACTTTTCATTGGAAATGTCTGAACAAGAGAGGATAGGCAGAACGATGGACTAGCCAAGAACAGCTTCTTGCACATTGCCAGGCTCCCAGGCAGAAGATGCAAACTGACTAGACTTCGTTGCCAGTTTCCTTTTCTCTCTGGGTCTTGAGCTCTGGTGAGATAGGCTCCCTGGTGCATCTCAGCGCCAAGGCCTTTCTGTCCTCAGAGATGTCAGCTGTGGTGGTCCTGGTCTCTGCTGGGCAGGGAAGAGACCCACTGTGTGGAAGTCCCCATGGTGCGCTGCCCAGCAGGGGGCGCCGTGTCTCCTGGTGGTGAGAGGGGAACAGAGAAAAAGGAACAAGGGCGCTTCCTATTGTCCTGTGGGCGTTTCCTCTCTTGCAGCTGTAGCTTTTGGACTCAGTTTTATTTCATCAACAAAGCAATACAGTGTCGATGAGATCAGTGAAAGAGAAGGATTCAAGAAATAGAGCCATGGTACATTTACAAATTTCAGACTAACCCCCAAACTAAACTAGTTTCAATTTAATCAGGAAAAGATAGATTATCTAATAAATGATATTGACAAGCTATCCACATGGAAGAAAATCAAACTAGACTCCATCTTACACCATGTCCCAAAATGAATCTGAGCTGTATTAGAGCTGTGACTCTCAGTTGGGAGTGGCATGGGATATTCATGCCAAGTTCTTATTATTGCAATGAGAGGTTTGCTCTTCTAACATTACTGCTTATTTTGCTGAATATTTGTATAATAAAAGAATGTCATCATAGAAAATTGTTTTCTTTTACTATTTATAGCTTTGCTCTGCTAATGTTCTCATGAATGTGAAATGGAATAACTTCATTCCATATTGAAGAAATAGACTTGTGCAGTTGTATGATGTTAGTTTTAAAATTTTGCTTATAAAGTAGTTTAAATATTTGGTCATATACCATTTCTCATATCAGGATGCTGAGATTCTGAAGTATAGCAATATGCAAAATTGTGTTTGAGAGTATATTAGGATGGCTTTTGACTGTATCCATCCCCTCTTTTGAAATTAGGAACATTTACTAAGAATGGGACTGAAAACATGGTTTGTTAATATCTGAACTTGTGTAAAAGTGGGTACATTTTCTAGTACAGATAACATTCTTTGGTTTTAAATGGCCTTGCAGCTGCTTAATGGAAACCACGTGGCGGGGGTGGAGGGGGCCACAGTGGGTGGATGGGTGGCTTCGGGACAGAAAAGTGAAAAAACACCTTTGAGACCCAATCAACAAACTGTGCCCTGCATTGTAAGAACCAGTTTTATTTGTCCTCATTGTGATGATGAAGTTATTTTACTTCACACTCATTTACAAAGAATTGGCTTTGTCATGTTGGCCATTTTATATAATTCCTTTGTTATTCTGGGAGTTCAGGAAACATTTAAAGATGTTCACCAGTTTTAATAACTTGCCTATAGATTTTACATTAACTTTTACATGGTACTTTTATTCAGTCTTCTTCCTTTATGTATGTTTGATCCTGCTGCCTCAGGCGGTCTCACTGCAAAGTTCCAATACTGTCAAAGAAAGAGGCTTCATTTTACTCATTTATTTGTGCTCAGACTCACTGCCCCACTGATGCCTACTGAGCAGCTCTGTGTCCCAGACCCTGTAACCACTAGGGATGCAGCTGCAAACCAAGAGAGAGGGCGCCGGCCCTGAGCCCTGTCTGCGGGAGGGGGCCGTCAGGATGGATGAACACTTGGCGCCTGGTATGCAGTAGGCAATAGGTAAATGTTCACTGAAATGGGCAGGACTGTGAGAGTTTCTCTTATCTTTTAAAAATAAGATAATACATAGAATGGGGTTAATGCTTATTTTCATTGGATGGCATAAAATTTAATTTGCAGGAAAAGTGTTTACTCTGTCATTTTAATCTGGCATTTTGCAAGGTCTTTAGAAAATTGTCTAATGATTATTTTCCTTTGATAAAACTTTTCATGTCTGTTATTAAAATGAAAGTAGTTGATGTATCTTACAAAACTGATGATAAGAGCTAAATGTTCTCTCTTGGTTACTTTTGATTAGAAAGCACTTGAAATGAGTGCTATGATGAAGGATTATTAAATTGTTAATTTATCATAACCACTTATCTAAAATTATTGTGATAAATTTCCAATGATCTATAAAGCTGATTGGTACCAAGGAAAAGAAAAAATAAAGATTCAGATGGCAGGATTAGTATTTAACAATTAATTATAATTTTCTTAGTTGTAGTGAATGTAGTTTTATTATCTACCTTGACATAACCAAAATATTTTTTCTTAATCTATTTTGGAGCTTTTGTGAAATTGCTACCAACAGAATCTTTTCCAGCTGTTCCACAACCTAAATTTTTTGCTCATGTTATGAAACCTCTAGGTTCATCGAGGAGGGAAGAAGTCAATACAAATAAACCAGAAAGATTAACGAGTAAAACCAGAAGCTTATATTTTCTACAGTGTTGAAAACTGAATGTTAAACTTAAGTTTTGCTTTATAATAATATTAACTAAATTAATTTTTGAAAATGTGTAATACTGATTCTAAAATTCCAGTAAGGTATCAAATTTTGACTTTATGTATTCTAGCAATCTGACATTTAATTGGCATAAATTAATTTAAATAGTACCAACAATCTTCCCTTTGTAGGTCAGATAATTCTGTCTCCCCATAAATCATGGTTAATGATTCTTCTGCACCTGGTAGTGAACCAGCCGAAACTTTGCCACCTGTTTTCCTTTCTGACTAATGGTACTGTTTACTAATCAGAGCTAGGAGATGAGTTTACAATTTGAGGTTTTAGTTTTTACCTCCTGAAAATCTAAATGTTATGCAAATCAGCCAAACCTGGATATGAAAATAATCTCTGCTCAGTTTATTCGTCCAACTTAGACCTTGAAGAATGTTATGAAGCACTGTTACATGTGCAAATGTGGACCTGGACTGATGGGCAGCTGCAGTTGTAGGCATGTCTGCACATTTCCTACCCTACTACTAGGTTGTAAAAGTCTTATCTTCACATCAGTGCTATTGACATGTAGCCAAAATACCATCAGCATACCTCACAGATCTAGAGAAAACATTCCTAAAATTCATCTGGAACCAGAGGCAACATAGAATAGCAAACACAATCCTGGCCAACAAAGGCAAGGCAGGAAGCATCGCAATCCCTGACTTGAAATTATACTACAAAGCTACTGTGGTAAAATCAGCATGGTATTAGCAAAAAGCAGACCCAAGGATCAATGGAACAGATCAGAAGATGCAGACACAACTACAAACACACTCAGCCACCTTATCTTTGACAAAGGGGCCAAATATGTTCACTGGAAAAAGATAGTGTTTTTAATAAATAGAAAAACTGGCTTTCTGCATGCTGAAAACTAAAACTAAACCAATGTCTATCACCATACACTAAACTAATGTCAAAATGGATTAAAGGATAAATATTAAAACAGAACCACTAAATCTATTGGAAGAGAAAGTAGGTAAAAATCTTGAAGATATAGGGGTAAGGCAGAGTGTAAATGAACAAAAAACACATTGCATGGGAAATACTTCAAAGAATCAACAACTGCAATGTCATCTTATTAAAAAGTTTTTGCATATCAAAAGAAATCACCAATAGAGTAAAAAGAAAACCCACGAGTTAGGAAAAAATTTTAGCCAACTGTCCCTCGGACAAAGGACTTCTACGTAGAACATTTAAAGAATTAAAAAATGTCAGACCCCTAAAATTCAAAGAACCAACTCAGAAAGTCATCTGAAATAAATTCTTCTCAGATGAAGAAATACAAACGGCAAACAAACAAATGAAAAAATGTTCAGCATCATTGGTCATTTGAAAAATACAAATTAAAACAATACTGAGATTCCATCTCACTCCAGGAAGAATGGCTTTCGTCAAGAATCCAGCCAATAACAAATGCTGGTGGAGCTGTGGGGGGAAAGGAACCCTTCTCCACTACTAGTAGGAGCAAGACTGGTACAACCACTGTGGAAATCAGTGTGGAGAATCCTCAAAACACTAGGATTGCAGCTCCCATTCTACCCAGCTATTTCCCTTCTGGGTATTTCCCCAGAAGAATTGTAAACAGCATACCATAGTGATATGTGTGCATTCATGTTTATAGCAGCAATTGATCATAGCTAAATCTTGGAAACAACCCAAATGCCCGTCAACTGAGGAATGGATGAAAAAGATGTGGTATTCTTATACAATACAACTCAGCTATAAAGAAAGATAAACTCGAGGCTTTTATAGGTAACTAGATGCAACTTGAGACCATACTCAGAAGTGAAATATACCAGATTCATATGTGTAAATATCGTATTGTCTCCCTAGTATAAGAAAATGAAAGAGTAAATGATCCAAAAGGTACAACAGATATAGTGAAACGGACAGCAACTTCTGAAAAGGAAAGAATAACTGGGATGGGAGAAAAGAGAAAAGAGGGAAGGGGAAAAATATATCTGTATATCTATCTATCTATCTATCTATCTATCTATACACACACACACACACACAAGATCGCTAAGAAGATTGTAGTACTAATTTCTATTAGTTCATTGAAAGAAACAAGTGCTTATATTGTTTGATTAATTTTGCATGACTATATCTGGTAATCTGAACAACTGTTTTGAAGATAACAATATGCAATATAATAACCATTGTTAATTTCCTATCATCTTGTATTGAAGTTCTGCATCATTTTTATTGTTTTGTTTCTTTCTTTTAAATAAAAAAGCATGTAAAAAAATCATCTGTAGTCCAATGGCCAGAGCAGTCCTTCTTCCCAGAAGAAACCTCCCAAGCTTGGTCTTAAATAGCAGGATTTCTATGAGCTTTCTGGTCTTCCGAGCTCGCACCAGAATCTCTCATACAGAACAGCCTAAAGTGTTTGTTCCAGTGCTACTCTTTCAGGTGACATCTGAGAACCATTGCAAACTCTTCCCACAAGCCATTCCCAAAGGCCCTTGAACCACATGGTAGTCACAGGCATGACCCCGCTTCTCTGGTACCAAATTCTGTCTTACTTTTCTCTTGTTGCTGAGACAAAATGCCTCATGCCCAAAATTAAGGAAGGAAAAGATTGTTTAGCTCACAGTTTGTGGAGGTTTCAGTCCATACTCAGCTGGCTCCAAGGCAGAGTGGCACGGCAGGTGATTAACAGTTCATGGCAGCAGAAGACAGCTAAGGCAATAAGAGCAAAAATGGAGGAATGTTAGAAAAGACTCCGTCCCTTCTATTGTATGCAGGCTCACAGTTGGGACCACGGGGTCCTCATGCATGGGTTCCTGGCTGTGCACCCTGCATGACCAAAATGCAGGAGTGGGTGTAGCTCTCACACTCATAATCCCAGCACTGGACTATGAATCAATCACGAAGTCTAGACGCTTGCCCCATGACTGCATGAGGCTTTGGGGGGACATCCAGACACAAGCCAGGACACTCTTTTATTTATTTTGTCATTCCTTAGTGCATTTGAAAGGAGGCTGTCATAGAAGTTCATATTAGAAGTGCGAACTGACTCCTATCACTCTGCCCATCTTTATTTCTCTATGCCCGACAGCTGCTCCTCGGGTTATAGTGAGGTCCTGTCCCCTAAATCCACTGTAAATTGAAAATGAGTTCAATTCATAACTTAAAAGATACTTTCACCAACTCTCCTAGATCATCTGCTGCTGCCATTGAAGTCTTGGTATTCAGGGTTAAGTGAGGACCAGTCCCTGGCCCGCTTTCCTCATCTTCCTCAGCATGTGTGTGCTGCATGTCCACAGACTTGAGTCTTGCTTGTGATCAGTGCAACATCAGGGCATTTTCTGGGGTTGGGATTTGGAGGGGCCTAAGCCACTCAGTCCCAGGATGACAATGTGATGGGTGTTGGGGGGCGGGTGTAAGTTGGGGGACTGTTTCTGTCTAACATTAAGAGCAGTAAGGAGGAGGCAAGCTGTTTATCACAGGATGTCAGGCCCAGGACAGGCCCAATGCTGGCAGCAGATTGAGAAGACACTCTGCACCTCAGCGTGGCCCTTTGTGGTGAGAAAGTGCTGCCCATGTGGGCACTAGAGTAGGGCTGCAGGAGGACCCTTTGCCCACTCATCCCTTCATCCCCAGGTGTGCCTGCCCCAGCTGCTGCATTGGGCTTGGTCCAGGCGTGGACCATGCCAGGTGACCCCATCAGCCAGATTCAGGCGAAGCACAGCACGCCCTTCTCCCAAGGCGCTGGTGCTCTGAACCGAGGAGAGGATCTCTGTGTCTGCAGAGGACCAGTTGGCCTTCCCTGCAGCAGGATTGCCAGATCTTCTTTGCTGCAGGCTGTGTGCTGGGCTTTGCCTCTTTTCCTGTCCTCTATAAATCTTATCCCTGACTTGTCCAAGCTTGTGTTGAAAGTCTGCACTTAAACTGCAGGCCTATGAGCCATGCTGTCAGAGTTCTCAGCCAGAAATTTTTTGCAGGTCAAAAAAGAAGAGAGCTTGCTCCATTCTTGCAGCGTCACTTCCCTGCCCCGCTCTCTCCCCCACCTGCTCCTGCCTCTGCTTCTCAGCCTGCTCCTGGGGCCTGGAGGTCACACGGCTTTCGAATCCCACCAGGATGGGATATCCAGCCTCTGCTTTGGAGGAAAATGTGCTCCGGGAAATGGGGCCCACAGGTTGAGATCAAACGAAATGAGGGACAGAATTTTTTGCATTGGGTGCTATGGGCCTCCCTGTGCAAGTCACGTGGACTTCTGTTCTCTGGATTGAGTGCAGGAACCAGAGAACATCAGGATTTATAGACTCAACTGCTTGCAGCTACCATGGAGGTATGACAATGGCAAGAATGCACTCTGTCCACAAGGGGGCGCTGCCACTCAGCACCAAAGGTCCATGTCCAGGGAGCTCCACAAGCTCAACTCCAAGGACCCTAGCAGTGCTTGCCTCTTGTTCCCTGTGTTCTCAGTACCTGCAAAGTGGCAGGCAGAGTAGATGTCACCGCTGCTTCTCAGACCATCACAGGCTCTGGGACGTCTGGCTTTCTCCTGTTCTGGGATCTTCGTGTTCCTCCCTGAGGAACAGCCCATTCTGTGCACGTGTGGGGCTGCCCATTTGCCTCTAGCAAGCATCTTGAGGTCTGGTCACTGCACCTCCTACCCCTGCCATGTAACTGACACCTGTCCTCTTCTCCCTGGGGCTCAGCAGTGTCCTGGCCAGTGTGGATGCCGTGCACAGCCATCCACCATGTGACCACACCGTTCCTTGGTCACGTTATCTCACACCCCTCCCGCACCCAACCATGCTGCTCCCTGATCTCCTCTCCCACCCTCCTCCCTTCCCTCTGCATCGTCTGCCCTGAGCCATGGCCGCCCCTCACCTTGCCACTGCTCACAGGGGCTCTCCATCCGCAGACTCCTGCTCTGTGGGGCACCCTTCTCCCCTGCTTGCACCACCACCCCAGGGTCTCTCCCACCTGTCCTCATCTGCACAGGTGACACCCAGGGCCCTCGCCTCCTGCTGTAGTTGGATCTGAAAGCCCAAATCAGCCTTTTCCCTTATTAAGTTGTATATCTCCGGTGGAAAGTGATGAACGCGCTTCTCTGTTCTTCCCCCTGTGTCATCTCACTTGCAGTCTCTGTTCTTCCCCCTGTGTCATCTCACTTGCAGTCTGGCCAGTATGTCCAACCCCTTGGACCATGGCCATGCACCTGGCGAAACCCAGCTCCGGAGCGATCTGCCAGCCCCTGGGCCTGCTCTGCAGGAAACCTCTGGGCACAGCTGGAGGAAAGTCACAGCACAGATTCTCAGTTCTAGCTTCAGCCTCAGGACACTGTCACACTTCCCTAGTGAGCACTCTGCGCTGTTCACCGAGCCCCTGCTCCAGCCCCCGGCTGTGCATTACTGGCTCATCCTTCACCTTCCACCAACGCCTCCTCCGACCTATGCACCTGCCCGGCCCTGTGTCTGGCTGGCTTCTATGTCTGGAATACACCTGTCTGCATTTTCTTGGCCAGCAGCCACTTCTTTGAGTTGAGTTTTAGAACCCTAACTGTCTTCCTGGATGCCCACCTGGGGCCCCTTCCCTGTGCTCACATGCCCTTCTCTCACCTGTCTGTGACACTCTTCTACCATTGTCCCATGCCATAAGCTCCTGAAAACAGACACTTGGGGCTCCCTGGGCCCCTGGCGGGAAGAAAAACGCCTGCTGGTGGGTCACAAACAAGAGCGCTCTCTCCTGCCTTGCTCTAAGCAGTCCAGACATTCTGTGAACTTTCTAGAAGGAACCAGCCCTGGAGACACCTTGATTATCACCTTGGCCTCTTGCACAGTGTCGTTCAATGCACAGAATGTGTGTTACTCATTACAGCAGCTGGAGGACGCCCCCCTCTGTCCCAGGAACTCAGGGGCTTCAGCTTGACCCCAGCCATGCCAGCAGGCTCTGCCCCAGCCCCATCTGCAGGACCTGAGTGTGGCCGTGACCTGCGGGCCAGGGTCGTCTTCACGAGCTGCTGCCTGTGGTGGTAAAGTTAGCCAGAGCTGGGAATCTGCTTTCATCACTTTCTAGCCTTCGCATTGACATTTACCTGACATATAGCAGGTGCTCAGAGCCCATTTACCCGCGTTATTAGTGATAATATTTGGTTCTCTGAAAACTCAGGAGACAGTGCCCAATGTGTGATGCAGTTACTGGCAGGCACAGAGGGAAACTACAGAAGAAGAATAATGCCATGTCCATCTGACTTCCCAAGAAAGCTGACCGTGCTCTTATCCACAGCTCTCACTCAAAGAAGCACAACCACACCATCTCCACCCCCAAATTCCTCAAGGCAGCACCCACTCCTTCAAGCCTTTGTTCTACCCTGGCTTCCTGCCGATTCCCATCTAGGACCTCCGTCTGCTCCCATGGGAGGGAATAAACGGCCATGGCTTCTTACATAAGGCCTGGTTGGGTGGTCTCTGTCCTCTCTGTGCTCTAGTTTTGGAATTCTGCACATTGTATCCCTAGTGAGTGGTGCCTGGGAAATAGCATGGCTTTCTCCATCACATTAGCTCCCTTTAAATGAACTCCAATTTCAACAATCAGTAGATGAGGATGGCATGTGAAATACAGACACAGAAGATGAGAAAGGCAGCCTGGTCATGGGAGAAGGTGGTACTTTAAAATCATCCCTGTGGTGGATTGACAACTGGTAGTCAACTTGTAACATCCAGCGGAGCTGAGGAAGCGTGGTGCTGCGTGTGAGAGGCCCAACTTAGGATTCTTCCCAGCAGCTTAACAGGCAGAACTGGACAAGAAAGGCTGTTGGGAGCTGAGGAAAGGTTGTTGGTTCTTTTGGAGAAGCTTGTCATGCTGGCTTTCCTCATTAACTTGGCTGCTTGCATCCTCCAAGGAGCTTGAGATCTTTTTGTCACTGAGAATGGCTTCAGTTCACTTTGTGAGAGCTCTGGTTCTCACTTTGAGTATACTTCCTGGCTCTGGAGGGGAGGATGGTACACTGTCAATCTCCTGGAGAAGCTTGCTGTGTTGGCTTTCGTAATGGGAACTCTGCCATCTTGATCATCAGAGGAGCTCAGAACCTCACTGTTGCTAAGGATGACTACGGTACCTTTTGGAGGAGCTCTGCTTCTTACTTTGAACTTCATTTGGTGGCTCTAGTGCAGATCCCTCAGCCTGCTAGCACAGATCCTTCATCCTACTGGCATAGACTTTCTAGATTCCACCACTGACTTTCGGGGCTTCCCAGTGTAGATCCGTGAAACAGACCTGCATGAGATAATGGCATGGGCTCTAGGCCTCCAGCTGGACTCCTAGGAGGCACTGTTATGGGCTCTAGATCTTCAGCTGGACTCGTGCAGGACATTATCGTGGGATCCAGGCCTTCAGCTGGATGCTTTGATTTCTAGTGTGTGGACAGATTTCCTGCACTCTCTTGTATATGATTCTTTGGCTGACTAGTATAAATAATCTTAAAAAATACATGTCTTGTATTATACAGGTCCCCTTGCAAAATAAGCCCCAAACCATAACAATACCTAACCCAGGCAGTGACTGCCCTACAAAATCTGTGAGCCATCCTGGAGAGGCTGATTTTGTAAATGAGAATTTGTAGATTGTAATGGATGAGCATCCACTCAAGGACCCTGGTGATTTTATTCAGCACTGACAGGTTGACTTGGCTGTTATTCAAAAAACAAAAAACAAAAGAAAACTTCCCATGCTCTTTCAAACAATCTCCCTCCTCCTCCTGTCCTAAAAAAACAACTTAAACCCACACTAGGCATGGAATACAATCTCTTACATTCTAGGTACTGTTATTCTTGTTCAACCTGTGCACTTACAGAGTACATGTCCTGCCAATGTATAGGTATGAAAGGAAGCTTTGTATTTATTCTCCACTAAGAGACATTATCTCCTTTTCTATTCCACTTTCTTGAGAGAAAGAAAGGGCAGTCATTTACTTACTCAGACAGAAACTGGAAGGACTCACAGATTCAGCTGGGTTTGGAACAGTGACAGCTGTCTTCGTGGCCTTTTGCTCTGGCTGCTCTGTGCACACACAGCAGCCTTAAATAAAACCACCTCCCTTCCTCGAGGTCATGGGGAGCAAGTCTTGCAAGACAGAGCCCAGTGGTGATGGGAGGAACAGAAGCCCTCCTCTCCCTTCATGATTTGAGGGTGGGCGGAGGTTACTCAGTGCCTTTTTGTGTGTAACCTCTGGGAGGCCTGAAATGCTTCTCCCAGCAGGCTTTTAATTGATAAGCAGGCTCTGAGCCCCTGTTTGGGCTTCCTGACACCTGGACACCCACACAGCCTCAGCCTGTACTGAGTGATGACTTCCCCGCTCGCAGTTGGGCCCTGAAGGCTGAGGATTCAGGGGCAGCTTGTGTGGAGCTAAACTTCACACCCACTCCTGCATTTTGGTCATGCAGGATGCACAGCCAAGAACCCATGCATGAGGACCCCGTGGTCCCAACTGTGAGCCCAGAACAAGTTTGACTCACAGCACTCAGTGCTGGGAGCGGTCAGATGTACTCCCCTGGCAGCTCTGAGTTTGGATTCTATGTAGGAGGGCTTCTGTCATGTTCAACCACTCTGGCCCTCACATTTCACAAACTGAGAACATCCTGGTTTCCTTTGAGAAGCAGATGTTATAAACAAAGCCACAGAGGCAGAGGCGACGGCTATGTCAATTCCTAAAACACAGCTGTGCCCAGAGGTCCGTCTTGTGCGGTGAAGCAGGCAGGCCAGGATTCCGGCTGGCTGCCGCTGTGGCTCCTGGAGAGGCAGCTCCCAGCTGTCTGGAGCACAGGGGCTCCCTCTCCCTTCAGAGTCGGGCCCTTCTTGACATTTCTGCCTCCTGTGAGTGATGCCTCAGTGGAGCTAACTGCACTTCCAATTTCCCAGTTTCTTCTGTTGCTAGAGATCTAAAATTTGTGGGAGAGATGAAAGAAGAGAGGGACGAGGAGCAGCGGAGGAAGAGGAATCGGGAGCAGAGCAGGGGCAGGGAAAGGGGAGCAGAAGAGGAGGCGGCCCCATGAGGAGGGAGGAGGCATAAGATAGGCACCCAGCGACCTCCTCTGCGGCTCCTGAAGCAGAAGCGCCTGCCTGAAGGTCCCCTAGGCCCTCCCCAGCCTGGCTAGGAAGACCAACCAGTGAAGGAGTTGGTCTCAGCACCTCCCGTTCCGCCTGCTCTCCCCTGGCACGCTTTGCCAACAACAAAACCATCCTGGCTTCTCCCCGCAAGGGCTTGGACCAAGGTTTCTCCTACCCTGGAGAATCCTCAGGACCAGAGCCCCAAGCTGCCCCTGTATCCCTGACCCGCTCCCACAGGGCCAGTGGCTGCGGTCCGGGAACTAGGGAGCCCCTGATCCTCACTTCTGGCCCAGTGTCAGTGCTGCAGAACCGTTTATAGTTATGGGCGGAATTCCGGAAAACCGCTAAAAGATGGGAGCCACGCATGCGCACTCCCGCTGCTGCACATGCGCTGATGGAATGGTCCCCCATGGCTCCCCAGACGAGCTGTGAGAAGTCTTAAAGAAGTCCAAGTCGTGCCTCATTAAGAAGGAGCTTCTGGCTGGGGACGTGGCTCCTGCCCTGACTGATCACGGGCCCCTCAGCAGCCCTTGGGCCTGTGCACGATGGAAGCACTACCACTGTCACCCCTGGCTGGACTGCAAGACTAACCAGGAGATGGGCCGGCCCAGGTTCCCCAGGAGCTCAGCATGCTGCCCATCACTGGGGACATGCCCACTGCCACCACGGGCTTCCTGGGCTCAGTGAAAGCCAAGCGACCCCTGCAGGAAAACTGCCTCCTCCCATCGGAGGTCAGAGGTCCACGCCAAGACCTGCCTCCCAAGTGAACTTCCATGAAGGCCAAAACATTCCATGAGAAGATTGCCCACTCCTCTAAGCAGTGGGTGACAAGGTCCTGTGAGTCCAGGCAGTGCTGCAAATACCCATGCTGATCCAAGCATGGCTCCTGAGGCAGGCTCCTGCAGGAGGTAGAATTGGCAACTTCTGCTTTTGCTGCCCAGATAATTTGGGCAACATGGCTCAGCAGCACCCCTTCCGCCAGCACCTATAGAGGCATGCTGTGGGGCCTTTGCTTTGACAACCGCACAGCTCTGGTCAGCCATGCACGGGTGCCTCTGACTGCCGGAGTGCTATGTCACAGCTGCCAAAGGGGACACCATGCGCTGAGTGGACCAGGTCCTGGCCCAGAAGGGGTTGACACCACAGCTCCACCCAAGGCAGCATATCACCAGCAAGTTCCCTAGCACTTGCCAGTTGAGACTGGGACTGGCAGCCTGGCCTGTGGCTGGGACTCTGAGTCCTGTCCTTGACTGTCAGCAGGGCTAGGAAAAGCTGAGAGGGTGAGCAGCCTCTGGCAGGCAGCCTGCTGGGCACTGTGAAGCTGAGGATGCCAGGGGTAGAATAGCAGCAATTGGAGGCCCACGAGCAGGGGCCGCCAGAGACCTCTGTGGCCTGAGGGAGCAGAGGCCAGTGACCTGCTGCAGAAGCTGGAAGAGGTGCAGCCACCCCAGCTCCTGCTCTCCCCTCATTGGTGCCCCAGCCAACACGATGTCCCTTGGTCTGAAACGTGTGCACCTTTGAGAGTGGGTTCTGAGGAATTGCAGCTCCCAGGCACAGACAGAATGGGCAGAGTGCCCTAAGGCAAAGCCTTCCAGATTTCCCCTCAGGCCACCTCTATGTGCTGCTTGTCCTCTGTTCTTTTCCTTCCTTTCCATTTCCAAAAGAGCAAGCCAAAAGCACACACCAGCCCCAGGTGCCAGGTGCCAGGTGCCAGGTGCCAGCCAGCCAGCCACACTTTCTCCAGCCAAAGCACTCTGGGGCTGTAAGGTGTCCTCCTTTAGTCCACTCCCCACCCCCGGCCTCTTAGAAGTTCAGACCAGTCTTGGTGAGGTAACCAAGTGGGGTGGAAAAAAAGAACAAGAGAACAGAACAGAAAAGGAAATGGGACTGGTAGCGCATTGTCCCACACGTGTGGAGATGCAGCAGCTCCCAGAGCTGCCAGTGGAGAGCTGCTCTGGGAGCAGCAAGGGGGCAGCAGAGTATGCATGACTAGGCCTGCAGGGGGCGCTGCAGTGTGGACAGTGAGGATTGTGCATCGTGGGCGTGGATTCGCTCAGGGACGTGGAGCACACTTGCTGGATCCCGGGGGCCTCAGGCTGGCATCTGAGCCACACAGTCCCCTGTTGAATCCCAGGTAGGACTGGAGATTTTGGGAGCAGAGAGACAAGGGTCTAAGGTCTCAGCCATAGTCGTCCTTCCCAGCACAGGCTGCACAGCACAGGACCTCACACCTATGGGTGCAGGGACACCAGGACACACTGTAACCTGGTCCTTCCCTAGCCTCAGAATGCAAAGGGAGACTCAGACACAGGGAGAGGGGCTGGCAGGTCACACGGAGGGGTTAATGTTTAATGTCACCAGGGAGGGGACTTGGGCTGACTGGGGAACCGAAGCCTGGTTATAGTTACTTCTGTGTGGGATCCATCACTTTGCCCACGAAGAGGGGACTGTTGGTGGAGTGGTTCACGATGACGACAAGGAAGGGACGGGCGAAGTACAAGTCAGGGGGCACAGACATGGGTATCGCCTCCAGCACTGTGGCCCCCGCAGCCTCTGTTCCCTTCTCGTCGATGGTCAGCATCGCCTTATGCATGGCCTGGAGGGGAGAGGCAGAGGCAGGTGCTGAGGCTGGGCCGTCCCCACCCAGGCTGGAGCAAGGCCTGAGCGGGAGCCTCTTCTCATAATGGCCTCACAAGAGCCCTCCTCCTCCTGGTGATCCTGCCGCGTCTGCCGTCCCCTCCCTTCATGGTCACCGGAAGCCTTGGCCCGTCTCTGTCTTTGCTTCACCCGGCCCACTGTCTTCTCAGCTCCCACGTGAGTACAGCCATCTGCTACACCCTAAGTACAGCCCTCATTTGCAGAAGGAGAAGGTCATGCGGAGGTCATGCCTCTGCTCTCGTGTCTCCTTCCCGGTGTATGCTGGACGGCCCCAGGACAGGGACTCCGCTGGTGACGCTCACCCGCCCAGACCCCCTGGGTGCTCAGCCCACACCGACCTCTCCTGCTCATGGTCACCTTTGACTTCCCTGAACCACTAGCATCTTTGGCTGAGCTCATTCACAGCTGAGACCTGGGAGTCACCAGTAGCTCTCCATCTCACACATGGAAGATTCCAGAATAGTGCAGGGACTGAGGCTAAGCCTCTTTACCTGAATGTGGGTGAACTGAGGCCCAAGAACATGAGAATCCCAAGAGAAAATGAGACTGAGGGTCTGAGAGGCACCTGAACAGAAGTCCCTACAAATCTGGCAGCGTGAGGAGCCACCTCCCAGCTCTGTTCTCTTACCCTGTTTTGTCCCAGTGAATCCTGTGTTTCCCATGGAGCAGCTGGACCTGGGATGTGTCCCTGCTTCTTTCCTCATCCTCTAGCTGACTCGTGGCTTACAGCCCATTCTGCCCTACAGTTACCTAGGACACCACCTTCATCGTGAGACCTCACCTTGGAGAGCTTCAGGGGAGCATCCTCCGTGATCCCTGAGAGGTCAGCAGCATTGCTGAAGACGTTGGTGATACCTAAGTTGCCCAGGACTGTCTTTAGGTTGTAGGTTCCAGAAATGGACAGTTTGGGGAGATGTACATTGGCAGACCTGGCATGAGAGAAGAAAGATGAAGGAGATCCCCAGCATTTCTCATATTCTGCTGAGACCACCCTGTGTGACAGTGTTTCCTTTCTCTATGTCTCCCATGAGTGTCCTGTCCCTACATAGCAGGATGGGATGCCGGCTTGATGTGTTGGAGTTTCATGTTCCTCTGTCCCGGGGGCAGAGAACATTAATATCACAGGTACCACGCGTCCTGTGTGCCTCTGAGATGCCACTTCCTCTGTGAATTCCTCAGGGCAGTTGTAGGCTACCCTTTTGGAAGCAGGTGTCATCCTGCGCTGCAGGGTTTGGTCAGCTCTCTCCTGCAGCCAGGGACTTTCTGTGGCCTGACTCCCAGGGGAGCATGGGTCACTGTGGCAGGGGCTGAATGACACTTGCTCAGAGCAAAGAGGAACCTCATAAGGCTCAAGACCCACCTGTGGTCTCTATCAGGGCAAAGGCGAGGCCCCCTGGGTCTGCACTGAGGGAGCAGCTGGTCCTGGGCTGGCAACCAGTTCTAGGAACAGCCTGGACTTCTGATCTCAGCCTGGACACAGGTATCCTGAGAAGGTTAGGGTGATACCATACTGCCACTTCACAATTCACTCTTACACTCAGTACATGTCCATGTGTGTTTACAGTGAGCTCCATGCAAAAGTGCCACAGAGCGCTGGCTCAGTTACGATGCACCAACCTGCACCCATCTGTGGTCCCTCTGGGGGACTATCGGCTCTGGAGACCCAGTAAACCACAATGACAAGTGACAGAGAAGAGGAGCATTCTGCAATGTTCCCTAGACTATCCTGTGCTGGGCTTTCCCCCTGGGGCCTGTCCCCTCTCCACCCAAGCACAGCCCAGCCTGGATGCCACACTGAGCCGCCTGGTGCTTCTGAGTTCTGCCATGACTCATGCTGCTGTTGTCCCTGCCCCAGGCACTGGGTGTTGGGAAGAGACCCTGTCCACTGTGAGGGAGGAAATCCACCCGCCGTCCCCAGCAGGACCTGTGCTTCTTCACTGTGCCCATCATCCCTTTCAGAGCCTGGCTGGTGCTACTGCAACCAAGTGCCATTGAAGGAGATTCCCAGCATTTCTTGTGTTCTGCTGAGAAATAAGGATATTTTGTGGTTTGAAAGCCCAATGTCATTTCTGGGAGCTAAGGCCCAAAAGATGTGACCCACTGTCCCCCACTACTACTCAGTGTGGCCAGGTTGCAGGTTGGTTCTGAATTAGCTCAGAGGTGCACACTCTGTCTGCTGTCTGGCTGGGGACTCACATTTTCTCTGTCTTGTGCAGGAACTTGCAGATTAGTTCCTTGTTGAGTGTTTTCTCCAGATGCTGCATTTTCCCCTCATCCGGCAGGAGAAAGAGGGCGGTGACGTTGCCCTGGTAGTCCATGAGCAGCACCCAGCTTTGGATCGTGCTGCAGTGAAACACTCTGAACATGCCCAGGCGCTTCATCATGGGCACCTTCACGGTGGTCTCCTCATTCACATGGAAGTCCTCTTCCGTCGTGTGCTCAGCCTCAAAGGGTTTCTCCCATTTTCCTGGAGAGAGGGGACAGGAACAGTACCCAGGGGTGAGCTAAGGTCTAAGTGAATGGGATGGAGTAAAAGAGTCTGGCTGGCTGTGGCCACATCCTCTGCTCTGAGCCTCAGCTTCATTGAGTGCAAAAGGGGATGTGGTTGGCCTTGTGGGCCACTGGCAGGGCAGAGAGAGGGCGATTCTAGACCAGGGAACACCTGGAGCAAGCATTTTTATTTGGATTATATAGTTAAGGTTGAGTTGGAGATTGCAGGTAAAAATTTTGGGTACCAGTCATATTTTGGTGGCTCCTCATCTGGGGCTCTATACTGAACACTCAGATCTTTCTGGGCTCCACGCTGCTCCTACCCTGAGCCCACATATGCAGTACAGAGGCCCAGGCTACCTCCTTCTGTCCTAGTATGTCTCGGCTTCCAGGCTGCCAGTGTGGGCAGGTGACTCTGGGACCCTGAGCCTTCCTTTCTCATTGGAAAGTAAGAGGCGATGAGACCAGAGAGGGGACAGGAATTGCCCCAAGTCACAGTAGATCTGGGACCTCACTGTGCTGACTGTGTCCTGGGTGGTCTGCACTGCTGGACTCTGCCCAGGGATGGGGGAGGCAAGAAGGAGGTAGCAGGCCTGGCCTGGGCCCCACTTCCTTCCCCCAGGCTATTTCCCCAGGTTGTGGACACTGCCTTAGAACCTGGGACCCACTGGGTCCTGCCCCTCCCATCGCTCAGAGGCAAGAGGGCAGTCAGAGGACTGAGTTAGTGGATCAGCTATGTGTGCTACCTCCAAGCCCCTGTGTTATGTAACTTGGTTTCTCCTTTCAAAATCTGATCACAGTGATATTGTTCTGTCCATGAAAAGACAGGACAGTTCCACTTCAAAGAGGCAGAATGGTTTGTCCAATGTCAAGACTAATGAGTGGTGGTGGTTGAAATTAAAACCAAGTGTTTTTTGTGGTCATAGGGATTGAACCCAGGGTCTTCCTGGTGAGTTATGTCTTTGGCCTTTATTAGCTTAAGTTTATTCTATTTTGAAACAGGGTCTCAAATTGTCCAGGCTGGGCTCACACTTGCAGTCCTCCTGCTTCAGCCTCCCAGAGTATTGGGATTACATTCCCCATAAGGATCCCCAGTGAGCATTGGGATGATAAAGGCTAGCTCAGTTTAGGCTGCTTGTGCAAACTTACCTCTAAAGAAAATGTAATTCACCAGGGCAAGAACTGTGTCTTTGTCCAGGCCTTTCACCAAATCCACAATTTTCCCTTGGGTGCCCTTCTCCACATAGGCATTGATCTGTTTTTCTGCCGCTTCAGAGTTGCTGAAGTTGGTGGAGAAGGCTTCTGCATGGTAAAGGTTCTTGATGTCCTCCAGGAACTTCTCCTTGAGCTTCAGGTTCAAATTGATGAAGAGGCCATTGCCAGTAGTCAACTGGTGCTTGCTGTTGGGCCTGTTGAGGATGTGGAGAAGGTTCTGGAAGCCATCATGGATGTCAGCCTCGGGTATCTCTGTGAGGTTGAACTCCAGGCCATGCAGGATCTGGCTGTGAGTGTCCCCCTTGGTTCCCAGGGAGAGCATGGCCAAGGCTGAGGCCACGCTCACAGGGGAGAAGAAGATGTTGCTGGTATTGGACTGCTGAGCCAGCACCTGGTACATGCTGTAGGCAAACTCAGCCAGACTCGGGGCAATCTTGTGGCAGGTGAGGTGCTCCTGGTCATGGTCGAGTGCGTCTGTCACTGGAGCATCCTCAGCCAGGCAGCCAAAGAACAGGCAGCACAGGCCTGCCAAGAGCAGGAGGCCCCGAGAGATAAAGGATAGCATTGTCCTACAAGACAGAGAAGGGGGACACAAGCCCTGTGTCAGGACCCATGACAACTCTCACTGGCCACCGATTAGCTCCATGCAACACAACAGCCATAGTTTATTTACCGTCTACCACATGTTCAGCCTGTCCTGAGCACTTCCCTACAGTACTCTCATTTAAAAATCAGAAAAACAGCCAAAGGCTCACAATGCTATCCTTCTAAGCACTGTCCTTAAACTACTCCAACTAACACTCCTGTGGGAAAACTGTCACTACCCTGCATTCGCCTCTGGGGAAGCCAAAGCTCAGAGAGGTTAAGGCTCACGTCTCAGGTCAGCAAGTCAGTGGCAGAATCAGAGTCACACACAGCCAGTCTAAGTACTGGGCCCACGCCCTTGACAGCTCTGCTTTTATTTACCACGGCCTTGAGGGAAAGGTGGCACTGTCTTCATTACACACACAAAGAAAGAAACTGAGACATGGGAGAAGTGACGGACCTGAGTACAATGTTCAGGGCAATTTGGCAAGATCAGGGTCAAGAACTGCTTCGAGCCAGGATAGTCCCTAGAGGCACCCACCCAACTCTGTTGCTTAACAGCAGAGAATCATAGAAGCCAGGGAAGCAGGAAGGGACCAGGCTGAGGCCCCTGGGGAGCTGTATAATATAGTCCCAGGGGCCTCCACCCAGCCCTCACAAGGGCCTTTGAACGTGGAGGCTTTTCCTGAGGGCAGGGCTGTGCTGTTCTGCTGTGACCCCACTCGAGGTTGGGCTGGGATCCCTACCGTCAGCTCCCCACCATCTCGTCTCCACTTGTGGCCCAGATCTGGGGCAGATGGAGGGGTGCCTTGCCCCTTTAAAGTAGGGGCTGATGTGGGAAGATGGGAGATGGGAAACTATTTCTCAGCTTCAGACAGCTGTGAGTTCCAGTCCAGACTGCCACTCGCCAGCACAAGTAATTAAAAAGTTTTTGTCCTCATTGAGCTACATTTGTAAAGTGGGTTTGTAGGAGGGTTCTGTGAAATAGATATAGACATGGAAGGGCCCTGTGGTGTTGTTTGGAGGGAAGTCACTGCAGGCGTCACACACTCAAAGCCTTCAGGTGACAGGCAGGTGAGGGCTGTGCATTTCATGGCTGAGGTGGTAACACAGCAGCAAGGCCTGTGGCTGAACCCACAAGGGCAGCCTCTGTCTGGAGATATTCACAGCCATTAACACCACTAGCAGGCAAGCTCTGCCCTGAAAAGCCGCCTCTACTTCATATCTGTCCAGGCCACGAACCACTGGTCTGCAGTTCCCTGAGGTCAACAACCTGCTTTCTTTACAAATGGGGAAACTGAGGTCTGAGTTGCAAAGAATGTGCCTGAAGTTGCACACTTAGCTATTAGTCCCTTAACTCAAACTGTTGTCCTGATAGAGTACACAAAGAAAGGTATCCTTGAATTGGGGATTTGAAAACCTAAGGGGGAAATGTTGGGCATAAAATACACTGAGTTTCACTTGGACTCTTGACCTTTTGGGAGTTCCGCTCACATTAGACAAAGAAAGAATCACAAGACTGGTTTCTTTCTACCACCTTTCACCTACTTCCCCAGGCTTTATATCTCTAAAGAAGGGGGGCTCTATGTTACATAATAGTGTTTATATTTTTCTTATACTAGCCAGTGTGTAGAGCTGAGAATAAAGTCATTCTGTGTATTTCCATCACCTTAGATTTTGCCTTTCCTGTCTGGAGTTGGGTGCACCCTATGGAAATTCCCCATCTTTGCAGGGATGGGGGAGTGGGTCACGGCCCAGTGGGCACATGAACCATGCTGAGTGGCCTCTGGGCCAGAGGCTGGGGCATTGCCACTGCTACCTGCTGGCCTTGAGCAGCATCAGAGCATGGAGACCGTGGAAGTCGTTGTCACCCAGAGCAGCACAGAGCTGCCTGCCCACAGAGCTCCCTCTACTCCATGTACATCCGGGCCACAAACCACTGGTCTGCAGCACCCTAAATGCAGCTTGCTGGAGTGGGCCTGGCTCTTCCTACCCCTTTGATCACAAGGGACAGCCATGGCCTCGGGGCTCAGGCTCCACGAATGTCAGAAACGGGCCCAACCTTGATCCCCAGCATCTTCTTGGGCTCACTTTGCCCCTCAGTCTGTTCCTTCAAACCTGGGTGGCCCAAGACCCCAGCCTATGTCCAAAGTGGCTCCCTGCAACCCTAAGCTTAGAGCTGGAGAGGAAAGCGTGACTGTGAAGCTCCCACAGGCACAGACACAGAGGCCAAGCTTCCAGCTAAGAGACCAAGGGTGGTACAGAGACAAGGTTTGGAACCCAGGGCAGGTGGGAGCAGCCTCTGTGAGGTGGCAGGTACAGAAGTGGCCACCCCAGGTCTCATCTCCCACCACTTCCATTCAGGAGCATAAAACGAGTGGCCAAGAACCCTCTTTCTGGGGAGGTGACCCTGGCATAAGGTCACAGGCTATTGAGATCTAGCGCTAAATCAGACAGAAGCCAGTCCCACCACTCCCTGGCAGGTGGCCTTGGGCAAATGACTTCACCTCTTTGGGCCTCACTTCCTGGAGAAGAAAACCTTCCTGTGTGCACCTGGTAGAGAAAAGTTTCTATAGGAAGAGGTGTGGCACCAGCAGTGACCAGTGGGGGCCACTGACAGGGGTAGGAGCAGTCCTGGGGCCTTGTAGACTGATTTCTTCCTGGCCAGTTGTTGCCTTGCCTAAGGCCAGAGAAGGACTCTTGCTCAGCAGTGATCTACCCCAGAGTCTGGCAACTGTCATCCCATTCTCCAAGTATTCCTGCACTGCCCGCTGCCGGAGCCTATGCTAAGCATATCTCAGTATCTCTGTGCATTTACTAAGCATCATGTGTTGTCTATGCAGTCTCATCGAAGCGTCCCTCATCATTTATCTGGTGAGGTAGAGACTATTATTAGTCCCATTGCACAAGTGGAAAAATTGAGGCTCCGACCAGTTAAGCAGCTTACTAAAAACCACAAAGCCAGCTGCCTACAGAGCTAGGAGCTCACTCTTCACCCCAGAACTGGGCAGTTGAGCCCTCTTTTTGTTTACCCTTGGAGTCAGGGAACCTCAGAGGTGGTCTGGCTAAGTGAAGAGAGGTAACATCTTTGTGGCTAAAATTAGGGACTCTGAGGACAGGTTGCTGAGTCCGCCTCGCCATTCATTGTGTGCCCTTAGGCAAGTTACTCAGCCTCTCTGAACTCAGTTTCCTGGAGATGATAGGGTGCCTGTGTACATCTCCACAAAGCAACTGTGCAAACTAAGTACGCACAGGGTGTCAAGAAGTGCCTCTCTGGAGCAGGCGCTCAGGAAGCGCCAGTTGTTACAGACCATGCTGGGGATCTCTGCACAGGGATTATGGAAATCTGGCTACCTGGGCCAGGGCACCTTTCTGGCTCCATCTCCAAAACTCAGTGATAAAAATGTCAACTCTTTCTACCTCTGCAGAGGTCAAGGTTGGAGGCCCAAGGTTATCTTGTTTTGCTTGGAGTCACAGAGCATCAGAGGCGCCTCAGGGGCAGCCCAGGACCCCTGCTCCACAGCCACGGCTGAGACCCAAGGTCTGCGTCCTGGGTGGTGTGGGGGTTCGAAGTAGGCTTTCAACCTCTCCATTCCCAACGTCCTCTTCTCTAAATGTGATAACCATAGCAACTACCGCTGAGGGGACTGTGAGGAGGCTCAGATATGTCAGCGTGTGCACTGGGCTGAGAGACAGCCAGGCTCTGTGTGATGATCTCAGAGGATGTCACCTCAAAGGACCCAGGCAGTACTCTTGATGGGGGCTTCCTGTCCCCCAGCGAGCACAGGGAGTGCAGAGGCCACTGCTCAGCAGGAAGACCTGAGGCTGCTGCTGGGAGCACCTGCAGGAGGAGGGTGTGCGCATGGACACCTCCCCTGCCCTGCGGTGCAGCCCCCTCCTCATCTTCAGAAGTGAAAGGCCTGCTCTCAGGCGGCAGCAAGGCGGGGGGGCTGAGGGCAGAAAGGCCCCGGTGTTAGGGGCTGGGCACACAGAACTCTGCTCCTGTCACCCTGTGGCTGTACCTTGGCTCTCCCAGACCTCTCTCCTCCCCTCCTCACCAAGGGTCTCCACAGGAAAGGACCCACAGGGCTGTGTTACTACGACAACAGGAGGCACAGTAGCATTCTCCCACCCGCCTCCAAGCCCCAGGCCCACGGCCTGCCTGGTTATACAGAGACCGATGGGCCCCAGGGATCCTCCCGGGGAAAGGCACACTTACGACTCAGTCCCAGGGCAGGCGGTAGAGACGGAGGCTGAGGAGACAGAACCCTGTCCTTGTCTGTATTTAAGCAGCGATGTCAAGGGGCGATGGGGAGGCCGCTAGTGAATATTAACCAAGGTGGCCTCCTTGTTATTGGAGGAGCAAACAGACAGGGCCTAAGTTCACGGCCCAGCTCTGAGCTGCCGCCCACGCTGCCTGCCACACATTCTGCCCAGAAGCCACAGCCCTCACTCCATTACCTGACCTGACTCATCCTCCCTGCCACAGCATCCTGTCCCCAAGGTGGGTGGCTGGCCTGAGTCAGCTGGTCCCTGGGACAGTGCCACTTTATGGCCCTGCACCCTTGCTGGGGCATCCTTGGTGGCTGCTCCCTTAGAGCAAATCCATAATTTATTGAACCAGCTGCCTGGAAATGCCTGGTGCTGAGGACTCTAGTCTACCCTAGGAGAGTCACAGTGGGTTTATGAACCCATCTGACAGGTAGGAAAACCAAGTCCCAAAGCAGGGAGTCTGCTTCTCCAAAGGAACCACTCAGCTTTAGATACCAAAATCCTCTGGTTTCCTGTCAAAGATTTTTTTCTGCACATGCAGAGGGTGGGATTCTTTTCCTCTGCGGAGCATGACTAAGGGAGATAGATCTATGGCAGGTCGGCACAGGATACCCCTGGGATAGGCTAGATCAGGAGAATAAATCTGTAAAGGAAGCTGTGTTCCCTCAGGTGAGCATCTTCACCTCTCTGAACCGAGAGGTGTGCACTTCTGCATCACAGAGGGTAGGAAGTCCCCTGGCAAAGTGCTAGGCACTCAGTTAGGTTCTGGTTTTGGCTTGTCCAGCCCTCTACCCTGCTGCCACCCAGCTGCTTCGAGTGGCAGGAGGGTCCCCATCTGGCCACCCGAATTCTCCTTGGGAACACGGCCCCACTTTGGGGATGACACAAGCCATGGGGGCAGTGCTGCAGCCAGCCGAGTGGTGGGGGTACAGGGCTGGCTAATAGGGCCCCCCTGATTTCAATCCTCAGTCCGACCCTGACCCTCCTGTGCACCTTGTGCTAGCTGGACACCCAGAGGGTGCCGGGGCTCTGTGCCGAAAAACTGACGGTGCACTTTGGCTTTCTCTCCTTCACCAGTGCCTGCCAGCCCTCCACCCTGGAACTCTGCGGACAAGGGACCCACAGGAAGCCAGCACACAGGTGCAGACCGGGAAGCACTTTCACTTTCCCCTGAGGTTGCAGGCTCAGCTTCCCCGTCTGTGCAGTGGGGACCATGACAGTCCTTGCCTCATTTGGCTGCTGCAGGACGCAATACAGCAGTAGCAGAGCCTGGGGCCCAGCGTGCCCCGCCAGCTCCAGTGATGCGTCCCACGTCGGTGGGTCTGCCTGGGGTCGCTCAGGTGGGCTTGAGGGTGGCCTGGCAGCTGGCGTAGCCTTCTTCAGTACTCTCAGTGGCCCCTGCGGAAAGTGAGAAACTGCTCATGCCTCCTTTCCTTGCTCCCCGCCTACTCCCTCCCCCATCACCTGGCTTCAGGGGCCTGGTCTGTGCCCTGGAGCTGCATAGATCCTTCCGCCCAGGGACTGGCTGCTTTACATCTACTGCTAGCCTGGAGATCGAGACTGTGGTCACAGGGAGGCTGGCTCTTTGTACTCCTGGGCAGGTTTTGCCCTCACCAGGCCTGTTTCTCCATCTGTACGACGGAGCTGAGGGGGCCAGCTGTTCGTCCTGTCTGCCCCACCGAGCAGACAGCGGCAGGTATCCCATCTTCCTTCCTCTGCCGAACTCAGGCTCTTCGGGTAGGCAGGCGGCCTGCAGGCTCGTGGCTGGTCACAGCCCCTCTGCCCCTCTGCCCCTCGGCCCCTCTGCCCCTCGGCCCCTCCGCCTGGGATTCTTGACCGCCCTGGGGGCAGGTACATCTGCTGCCAGCCCCTTGGTTAGCTCACAGTTGCAGTACAGTGGCCAGTTGTGTACCCCAAGCTCCCAATGTGTGTGGCTTGGTCTAGAGGAAGGGAATTCCGGCTGGCAATGGTACCAGGTCCTGGAGGGGTAAAGGCTGGGCCAGGAAGGGGCCTTACCTTTTGCTAGGCTAATGCTAGGTTGGTCCTTCCTGGCCCAGGCAGTCCTGTGTGTCACCTGCTGTACCTGCTCTGTCCAGGCTGTGTGACCTAGGCCATCACTCACACCAACCCCGGAGAGGAACCACTCCCTAACCCTCAGCAGAGGCACGGTCGAACTTGCTCAGGACTTCTGTGATTGACAGGCTCTCCTTCTGGGCATGGAGCCCGATGGGCACCAGCATCCTGGCAGGTTTCCCGGGCCAGGTGCAGAGGGAAGAGAGCAGAACTATCCTGAATTGCCAAGTGGAGTCCCTGAGGCTATGGAAGGTCCATGTGTATGGGGTGGCATGTGTCACAGGCCTGGTGGGGCCCCAAGGGGTACCTGGGCAATCGGAGGGGCATGAGGAATGGCATAGAGTAGGGACAGCTGGGACAAGCAAGAGGTTAAGACTTGGGGCCCTTGTGCTTTTGGGTCAAGGGCTCCACACTCAGCCTTCATGTAGCAGGAAACCCACCATGGGAAGAAGTGCTGGGATACGAACAAGGACAGAATCTCCAGGGTAGGGTGAGGTCGGGCTGCTCTCCAGGATACCGACCCACAGATCTCAGGACACAGCAGAAAAGCCTTGTCTACTGGTGTCTCTGGAGCTGTCTATGGCATCATCTGTGCTGAGTCCCTGGGAGTTGACACAGCCCGAGGAGATCCTGTGGGCACCTGGGCTCAGGAGAGGAGCCCCGTGGTGTGGCCTGGAGGGCAGCTGAGCACTGAGACCAGGAGTCTGCAGCAGGGAATGGGTGGGGGCAGGGGCCCTGAGTCAGCAGGTCTAGGGCCAGGATGGGGAAAATGACAGCAACCTCAGGGCAGCTGACCCTCGCAGAGCTCCAGGGCGAGTGCAGGAATCCAAACTCCAGGGCCCTGTGGAGGGCAGTGTGCACCTGGGCTCAAGCCTCACCTTGACCACTCTTTCTGTGACACTTTAAGCCACTGAGCTGCCCTGCGCCTCAGCTTCCTCACCTGTGAAGCAGAGCTGAGGACAGTCACGTGCACCAGGGCAGGGAAAAGCACAGGAGACGACAGCACACAGCCCTCCCGGAACACGGCGGCCCTGCCCACCAGGCCACGCAGGGCTCGTAGGGGTGCGTCTTGGGTGTGGAGAGCCTTTGCAGCGGGTCCCGGCATCTGAGCAGGAAACCTGCTGCGTGGGGCCCCAGGCGTGGGGGTCAGCACTGTGCCAGGTGGCTCCTCAGACCCAAGCTGCTGTTTACCCAGAGGGCACTGGCTCCACCCCCATCCAGGGCTTGTGCTCCTGTTGCTTCCCAGAGGCCAGGGCCAGATGTATTAGCATCTTTCTGAACGTGTGTGATGGGCAGCGTGGACTCGGGGGGGGGGGTCTCTAAGCCTCAGTGAAACAGAGCAGTGTCCTCTCTGCACATATCGCTGCTGTGAAGTTTGAATGAGGTGCAGGTGCAGGGTCAGCACAGAGTCCGCTGTGTCAGCAGCGTGGCCCCCACATACATCTTCCATGAGCTCCTTTAAACTCTAGTGTTTTGGGTTTTGTCTTCTGGGAGAGGAGCTGGTTGGCACCTTGCTTCTCCTCCTCCTGGCATGTTTCAAATCGACCAACTTGCAACATCTTGTGGACTCTCTTGCACATACCTCCTAGGGCCACTTCCTCTGTGGGGACGATTTCTGCTTTCTCTGGAGCTATGGCTGCTCCCAGTTTCCTGTGCTCACTCTCATCCTGGTTCAGAGTGCAGGAAGCAAGGTGAATCCCCCCTGGTGATTGACAGTGTTGGTGACAGCAGGTACCAAAGACACATCCCCAGCTTCATCGCCTTGTTAAAATTAGCAAAGCTACTGTTTGGTTACAACTAACCTTTTTGACTTTACTCTTAGATTCTGAACTATGCTGGCCATCATGGACTTGCAGCTTTTAAGAGATTCAGCCTGTCTTAACTATAACCACGATTTCCTTTCTGGTGGTGACACTGTCACCCTTTGGCCAAGAACGGCCCCATTATATGATCTCTTCTCTCCATGCAGCAATCCCCCAGAAGTTTCAGGAAGCTCATGTCTCTAGGACATTATGTCCAGGTCCTGCTTCATTTTCTCCTGTCCCATGAATGGCATTGGTGGCTTTCCCTGGAAAAAGGCAGGCTGGGTGTGCAGGACCCACCCAGGCATGGGCCTTCTGGGGCTTGTTATTCCAAATTGAGAGGCCGTTGTGGGTGGCTCGGACAACAGGCAGTCACGGCCCTTAGAACTTGCCCAACTCAGACTTTGGCTCAAACTGTTTCCACTGACTCTGTTGACTTTTTCTTATTGACTTTGAGTGTTTCTGTTTGCTCAGTTTTACTCAGTGTCTCCAGGCTGTCACTTTCCATGACAAATCCCCAAAGTGACTTTGACACAGGGTATCGCCTCTGGCACTGTGCACTCTCTATCTGCCAGGCTCTGTTTCAAACACTTTAAGTGTGTTAACTCACACAGCCCCACACAAAGCTGCCATTCTTATCACCCATAAACCAAAAAGTCATGGATGAGATTAAAATAAAGTAGACATCGTTTAATTGAGGCACAGAATAGATGTGCAAATTGGGAAACTACAAGCTGAGTGTAGAAGCCCTGTGAATTCTCCTGAGTTCCCACTTAGGACTGAGGCTTTCTCATGAAAAGGATCATTCTTCTAGGTGAACAGGATTGATCTAAACTGAGAAGCTAGAAACGGACTCAAACCAGGTGAGCATAAATTGTATGCATTAGAGCATTCAGGTCCATGGCCAACCTAGTGTTTCTCAAACCTCAAAATTGTTAGATTCTGGAAAATGATTCCTTTTGTTTCGGTTCTGGACATGATGTCTTGCTCTCTCTTTGATTTTTTGGGGGGAGTACTAGGGATCACACCTGGTATACTCTACTAATGAGCAACTTTTTTTATTTTAAAGATAAAAGAATGAAAACACATTAACAAATAGACATGAACTAAACAACACCAAAATAAAAGCAATACAGAATTTCAGACAAGGTGATAAGCAATTAACAGTGGTTGCTGTATAACATATTGTTATCTTCAAATCGGTTACTCAGTAAAACAAATACAGTCATGTGAGCTTGATCAATTAAATGAGCACCCTTTTTAGGAAGCAGGCTCTCAGTAAGTTGCCTTGGTGGGACTTGGACTTGTAATCCCCCCGCATTTGCCTGCACTAAGTACCGAGAGGCTCAGCTCATTTTGCTCAGAGTTTATGATGTTACTCTTTAGAGCAGACAGAGGCATCAAGGCACAGGGTTGGCCCGGTGCCAGCAATGCACACCTCCTTCCCTGCCTCTCTTCCTCTGAGCCTCCTCCGTGCTTCGCACACATTCTTTACACTGTGATCAAACCTTTGAGTGGCATCCTGAGCATCTTACACACTCGGACTCTCCACCCTCAGGTCCAGCTCCTGAGACCCAGGCTTTTGTGATTCCCATTCTACACATGAGACACGTGAGGCCCCTGAGGTCAAGCCATCAGCTCTGTGTCACCACAGGACTATGGGGGGGCACCCTATCCCTGCTGAGGCACTGTGGAGCAAGCACTGCATTGTCAGCTCTTGAGTACAGGAGACGTGGGTTTCATCTCTCTGATTGAAGCTAAGCACAAAAACAAGGGATCCGAGGATGATTTGTGAACTGAGTTCATTAAGGTGAATAGAAATGGAGTATTTCTTTTATCGGGTACCTCAAGGTGTTTTGCCAGGTTGAGAGTGTGCAGACTTTTAGAATGCTAAGTGCTTGTGTGGGGCATGTAACTTCGTAGATTAAAATAACAAAACTGAGTGAGGGGCAGGGGTGTACTCTTACAGTTCCAGCTACTCTGGGAGGCTGAGGCAGGAGGATTGCAAGTTTGTGGCGAGCCTGGACAATATAGTGAGGTTCTGCCTCAAATAAATACAATAGATTAGAATAGAATAAATAGAATAGAATAACAGGAAAGAAAGAACGGAAGTGAAGCCAAACCAGCTGCTCTGTTATTTGAGCTGGAAGGGAACACTGGAGAGAGAGGGCAGCAGCCAGGATGCTATCCAGAGTGCTGAGCTAGGTCCTACCACACCCAAAGCTGCTTCCTGATGCCGCCTCTGGGAAAAGGGGACAGGTCTTGGTGGGACAAGAGAGCAAGGCTGCACTGAGAACATGAGATGTCACCCTGGGGAGGGAGATTACATCAAGGCAGCCTCCCCTGCCTGCCCCGCCTGTGCTCCCGAGGCTCCAACTGGCTGCCAGGTCACCTTGACCTCCCTGCCCAGGCTCTGGCCAGCAGTTTCCCAGAAACACCTTCTGTTTCCCTGTTAGCTACCGGTGATAGTAACCCTGTTAGCCAATCTGTGTACATAGCTCTCTTCCCTCTACAGCTCGGCAAAGAGGGTTTTATCACCCCTACTTTGCAGGAGAGGTCTACAGAGGACATGTGAATGGCCCCAGAAACCTCCCCTGGATCCCACCTGTCCACGCCTCTCCTGCTCCCCCTTTTGAGGTGCTGTCGTCTCTGTTTCAGTGATTTATTTTTACTAAGGTGTCATTTCCATGCAGGAAAAGCCTAGATTCTAAACATATAATTCAAGAGTTTTATATATGTCTCTGAAAACATCACCCTGAACAAGACAGAGAACAAAGACAGGAAGTCAGTCCCTTGTGACATTTCTACCAGCCCCACACACCGCAAAGGTCACGTCCATTCTTATTTATCTCTCCTAGGAAGATAGAATTTGCCTTTTCTAGAACAGCATAGAAATGGGATAATAACTACATAGTTTGTTTTGTGTCTGGCTTCCTTAGCATGATCACCGTATTATTGGGGTTCACGTCACTGCATGTATGGGCAGCATGCTTAGGGTCCTGTGTAGTGAGACCACAATGAGACTCTCTGTTGATGGACATCGGGGTTGTTCTTAATGTCAGATTTCTGAATGAAGCTCCTAAGAGGACTCACACTCAGTGTCTTTGTATGACTAGGTCTTCAGTTCTCTTGGCTTTCAAGAGTTGCTCTCTCTCTCCTCCAAACCCTCGCCTTCTCCTGCTCTCTATAAGAGCTTCCAGGAAGACAGTGGAGATGCGGCCAGAGTGACAGAGTGCAAATCCCTCATCTGTCCCTAACTGCAGGGATCCTGGAGAGGAGTCTTTGCATGCTCTACGTGTGGAATGGATGTGGACACAGAGGTCTTGACATCCTGGTTCAGGGCAGTGCCCACTGTGACAGCCCTGGCTCAGTAAATACTAGTTCCTTTCTTCTTCCACCCTTCAAATGGTGGAACTTATTTCAATAGCAGGCAAATAGAAATATATAATTCAGTTAAAAAGCTGGGAACAAAAAACCAAAATTGCTCTAGGAATTTGTGAAAAATCAATGCTGTTTATGCTGGGGACCCTGTTCTCAGGGCCAGGCATTTAACTTTCTGCCTGCTTTCAGAGTGTTGGGCAAGCCAGGCAAACACCAGGGGTCAACAGTGCCTCCTGCCACCAAGGTCCCTGCAGAGCAAACAGTGAGGACGTGCGAGTCCTGGCTTCTCTGTCCCCTCCACCCACTCCTCCGTGGGGGTAAATGGGAGTCAGGTTGGGACAGTTTTGTTGAGACCCCAGGTTCAACCAGAGGAAGCTGTGGGCATAGGGTGAGGGAGGAGAGGGCACAGGTGGAAAATTGCCCTCCTTGTATGGCTGGCACCCTTGGGATCACCAGTGAGGACAGGGCCACTCAGGCTGGGGAAGCAAGTTCTCTGGACCTATAGTCACAGCCACACTGCCTTTCACACCCAAGGCTTTGGGGCTCTCCTTCTTTCCTTATATGAAGCACCCTGGAAAAATGATGGGCCTGACACCCCCAGGACAGTAGAGACTGTGTCAAGATCCCGGGATTTGGGCACAGTCAAAGCCATAGACCTTAGAGGTCAGTTCACTGCCGATAAGTTAGTTACTCAATCGCTTGTGGCTTCCTCGCCCTTATCTATAAATGAGATTATGGCTCTGAGGTCTTCAGATGGTTGTTAAGATTTAAACAAGAAGGATCATGAACCTGACTAAGTCAGTCAGTGTTGGGGTTCTTTCCTCTTCCTTCTTCCTGTTTTTTGGTTTCTTATGTTGACTTGAACATTAAGAAGAGAGCAGAGTAGCTCACGATACACTGCGAGGATTAGCACTATCCCTGCCTCTCTCACACACATACCTGCAAAGCCTGTGCGTGTGAAGGCCCAGGAAGGAGACAGAGTGGTAATTATCCTGGAATGCAGATTTACCAGCTGGGGCCACTTTTACTTCGTTCTTTATATTCTCTTATGCTGCTTATGTTTTCATGTGCGTACGTTGCCTGTATAAGCAAGGACACCTTGATTTTTTTTAACTTAGAGGATGCTATATTTAAGTAGGTAAAGTTCTGCCAGGGAAAGCCACTTCCCCAGGAGTTCTTGTTTCTACCTCTAAGGCTTCTCTCCAAAATGCTCCCACTTAGAAAACAGGCTGGTTATCAAAAGCTTGCACGGTGAAGTCAGAGGGCTCAGGTCCTCACCAGTTTCTTACAGACTGTGACACTTCAGGAATGTTATTGAATGTCTGTGAGCTCCCCAAACAAAATTGGGCTCCTATCTACTATGGAGTGTTTCTGGAGGGCTGAATAAGATCTCTTGTGATGCATTAGATCGGTCCCCAGGGCTGTTGCCACCAACAATGCTATATGGGAGTTGTCAAATGCTGTCATCTCACCCTGCCATGAGCAAGAGAAACAGAATTCGATGGCTTGGAGACGTGGCAGTGTTCCTCACTCTCTGCACCTATGACATGATGTGGGCTTTATGTTCATGATAGGCATGTTGTGTTTTGATGCTGACCCTGGTGCCAGGAGAGTGTGTAAGGTGTGTGTTTATCATGTACTTGTTCTCTTGCAGTTTGCACCAGGGATGTATCTTAGAGGCCTCCTGGGGAAGAGGTCCCCATGGCCTGAGAATGAACTTGTTAAGAATGAACTTTAAGGGGCCAGGGAAATAGCTCAACAGCACAAGTGCCTACCTGGCAAGTGCAAAGTCCTGAGTTTGATTCCCAGGGCAAAACAAAAAACAACAAAATAACAACAACAACAACAGAAAAAAAACCCACATCTTTAAAGAAAAGAATGAACTTCAAAAATGAACTCGTAAGCCTTCTTAACATGGAAAGATCTGAGGGGATGCAATGTTTTTGCATCTAAGAACATCTTTCAGATGTAAAAGCAGCATCACCAAGGCCTGTTGAGATTCTTTGCCGTAACATCTAGCCACACTGGTCATCTGCTCCCTGAGGCCAAATACTTCTGCAACTATAACTTGTTTCCCGTCCGGCAATGCGGTAATCTTGGGGGTTTTGCAATTCTCCTGAGCTCAGGGCAGTTCTGAAACAGGTCTCCAGGTGTGATGTATACACCACAATTCCAGATTTAAGTGCAAATCCCTGTACACCCAACTGCATGAATACATTCACAAAAGCTCCATTCATAATTTCCCTGGCAATTGCAAGCCCAGTGCCTTGCATCACATTGGGAAGGAAGCACAGGTCTAGGAGCCACTAGGACTGGCAGAGTTGGGTCTCTCAGTCTTGCTTTTCAAAGCCTTAATCTGAAGAAGTTTCTAAATGCGTATCTGCATCCTACAGCCTAAAATTCTCCACATTTTTCTATGACATCTTTGTTCGTTTGCTTCATTTTGGCATCAGTGAGGACACAAGCAGGAACCAGTTTTACAATCTTGATTACCTGTCTACCACACGGAGCAATAAGCATAACTAGTTAATCTGTCATGTGTCCTGCCTGAGGGAAATTCCCATGGCAGCCAGGAACAACACCCTGATCTTATGATTTATGTGAATGTTTGAAATTTCCATTTCCTTATAGTTTTATGCGTTAGTTGCATCTTTTGCAATGGGCTTATAATGAGGCATTATAGTAAACTTCACATGCTCAGTATGTGTATACACACACACACACACACGCACATGCACACGCACACACACACACACACACACACACACAATTCAGCACTTGGCAATTAAATGCCTGGAAATCACACCTACTCTGCCTTTGTGGACCAGTAAGAGCAGAAATGAAGTATGCAACAGGAGGAAAAGAGCAATGACAAACATCCTCCTAAACCCCCTACACCTGGCCTAGATGCCGCCACACTTAGCTTAGTGAGTAGCAATGACCACTTCCAGAATTCCCGTTTCCTACACCCAGCCATGGTGACTTGACATCCTCCTTGCTTGCGGACAATTGGAAGGATACCGCTACCTAGTGTGTGTGCTAAGCAGTGTCCACGGGACTAGGTTCTCGGAAGTGACAGTCTTGCTGACCACAGACACCGTAAATGGGCTCCAGTGAATAAATTATTGATGCACACATCAGAACACCACATCTTTCTCTGAGGGTGTTCCACAGGCCAGATGCTGGGTGAAAGGCAGATAAGGAGAAATTCCCAGGACAGGCCGGGAGGTGTTGGGTGTGGGAGACATTAACCCTATCAGTCTCTACCTGGTTCCTTTTTTCCTCTGGGCACTAAGCAGGCAACACTTTCCAGTCACTTGCCCTTGGGCAGGTGCACATTCTGGACCAAGAAATGCTGGAGGAAATGCTATACATCCCATCTGGACTGCACAGTGGTCAACATAGCCACAGGGTAATAGTGTGAGCCACTAGACTGCCTCACACACAATGCCCCAAAGGACGGACAACCTGAAAACTGTTTATACCCACAGCCAGATGGCATGAGAAGCAACTAAAATCCTGGGGGATTGTTGTTACTGAAGCATAACCTAATCTACCCTGACTAATCTAATAAGACATTGATATCCTGAAATCCACTCATGCTAGAGCCTGCTCATGCCCATAGAATTCCTATAGGCCCACTGACAGATACCAGGATAAAGGAAATATGGCGTGTATATAAAATGAAGTACTACTCTGCCACACAGAAGGATAAATTGGAGTCATTTGTGGGAAAATGCCTGCACCTTGAGACCATAATGCTAAGTGAAATGAATCAAACACAGGTTAAATATTACATTTTTCTGTTACACGAGAAATCTAAAATATAAATAATTTGAAGAGCAAAGGAAAATTTAGATGGTAGGAAACAGGGCGATAGACTCTGTGGAGATGGGAAAGGATCTGAGGATGGGAAGACGGGGAGGGGAAGTAAGAATGATTAAAATGTAACACGTATACATGCAGTTCCTCAAGGGGGCAGTAATTATCATGGCTCACAAACATGCACCAGTAAAAAGAAAAACTAAAAACGTGGCATCCTGGTTAAAATGGTAAATTGCTTGTTTGCTCTGAAGTGATTGGGGCTATTACTTTGGTTTTTTACCAAGCCAAAAATAGGCAGAAAGATCCCACATGGTTGATGTAATACCGGATCCTAAATCTTATCCATGCCCTCACAGACATACAATTCTGCTTTCCCATTGGCAGATACAGCTTCTCAAAATTATGAGGGTCTCACCTGCGATTTTATTCTCCCTGGTGCTGCAAACAGGTAAGCTATTGACCTACCTTTGTGCACCCCAAGGTACCTGGCACTGGGCTTGGGAGATAAATCTGTCAGGTGGCGGAGGACAACAATGAGGCAGAGGGAGGAGATCACTGGAGTCCGGGATCAAGCGCTGGTCATGGAGGGCACCTGGGTCACAGGCAGAGTGCGGGGCTGGGCAGCAGCAGGGCCACCCACTCCAGGACGTAGAGAAGAAGGGAGAGCACCAAGGATGAGTTGCAGGAAGGCAGGAGGAAGATAAGCTGGAGGCTTGTCAGAGTTCTTTTCCAGTAGCTTCCAATTTCTCAGTGCAGCAAAAGACATCATCAGCACAGTCACAGGGGCACGAAGCCTTGGGAGTCTCAGGAAAGAAGAGGAAGAGTGAAGCCGTTTTTCAGAAGAATGAAGAGAATTGATTATACACACTGTAGTGGATTGACAACTGGTGGTCAACTTATAAGGCCCAGCTGAACTGACCAAGCATGATGCTGGGTGTGGGAGGCCCAGCTGGGGATTGTTGCCAGTAGCATAAGAGGCAGAACTGGTGAAGAAGCGGGCTGTTAGGAACTGAGAAGGCCGTGGGGAGCTAGTGGAAGCTGAAGGAGCTGTTGGCTCTTTTGGAGGAGCTTGTCATGCTGGCTTTCCTGATGAACTTTTCATCCTCTGAGGGGCTCGGGACTTTGTTGGCACTGAAGATAGCTTCAGTTCACTTTGGAGGAGCTCAGGTCCTCACTTTGAGCATTGCTTCCTGGCTCTAGAGGGGAAGATGGTGCACTGCTCAGTCTCCTGGAGAAGCTTGCTGCATTGGCTTTCCTGATGGGAACTCAGCTGTCTTCACCATCAGAGGAGCTTGGGACCTCACTACTGCTGAGGATGGCTGTGGTACTTTTCAGAGGAGCACTGGTTCTACTTTGCGCCTTGTTTCCTGGCTCCAGTGTGGATCCCACAGCCCGCTAGCACAGATACTTCATCCTGCTGGCACAGACTTCCTAGATTCCACCACTGACCTTTGGGCCTTCCCAGTACAGATTCGTGAAATAGGCCTGCATGATATATATTGTTATGAGCTCTAGGTCTTCGGCTTGACTCACACAGGACATTATTGTGGGATCCAGGCCCTGGGCTAGATTCCTTGGTCTTAGTATGTGGACAAATTTCCTACACTCTCTTGTGTATGATTCTTTGGGTGACTATTATAATCTTATAAAAAATATGTCTTGTATTGCATTCTTCTCCTTGCAAAATGACCCCCAAATCACGACACACATACAGTGTGATTGCTGGGTGGCACTGAGGGTCCTCTTGTGATTAAAGTGTGACCAATCAGGATGACTTTCTCTCCCATCCTCCACAGGTATGCAAGTATATATACGGAAGCGACGAAGGGGAGGACTGAACTGCGCTCTGGTCTTGACTGTATGATAAAGGCAGACAGGACTGTGCTAGTTGTGCGGTTATAATGATGGTTAGTGTTTGGTCACTACAAGCCCATGGTGGGGCAGGGAGCAAGTGCTCCAGTGATGTGGAGGAAAACATCCTTTGAAGGGAGGACAAGTCCAGGGACTGGAAAGATCCATTTACGTGCATATTAAAATTATCAAGAACTGAGAAGGGCAGAGTGTTGGAGAGCGTGACAATGAGCCAGTATTTAAAAATATTTAAGAAAGATCAGCAAATAAATAAGCGTTATTTTAGGGAGGACATTACATTATGGGCTGAGGTAGAAATTAAGAATGTGCAGTGGGAATCTGCTTCAGGTAGGGTGATGAGGTAAATCAGAGGAGGGGGAAGCGGGGTTGGTATCTACAGGATAAAGACACGGATAACACCATGCAGGCAAGGGTTCAATAGCTAGAAAGACACTGAGGCAGGGAAGAACTTATTCTAGGACCTACAGGAACATTCTTAGGGCTGGAAAATAGGAAGTGGGAAATACCTATTAGAGGAAAATCAGGAAAGAATAGCATTACTTTGACTCACACATACTAGTAGGAACTATTTGAACTCACCCCCAGAGCCTGGCAGGCCCTGGCCACCTTTCCTGAGGCGGGTGGTACAGGGACAGCAATCCATCCTGAGGGGATGCTGCCCTCTTGCCCCACCACTGTGACCCAGGACTCTTCTCAGTGAGGTGGAGGCTCCTGCACTTGGAACCAGTAGCCTTCTACCCTCTGGGTGCATGCATTCCTAAGCCATCTGAAGTACTGCTGCTTGTCATCAGATGCAACCAGGCACATGTCCTCCGTGCTGCGTTTACAGCAATCTAGCATCATTCTTCACCACCCACTTGACTTCTGCACAGGCCAAGCAGCTGAGTGAAATGGGTATGTCAGCTATGACCACCACTGATTCTCTTTTTCTTCTGTTATCATTCATTATCCTACTTAAACATCATCGCGGAAAATGTTAGTTTCATGTTAGTCCAATAGATGCCCCTACACTAACTTTGAGGACTCCATTTTTCTATCAGTGAGTGCCTTAACTTTTTTTTTTTGAGACAGGGTCTTGTTATGTAGCCCAGGCTGGCCTTAAACTCATGGTGATCCTCCTGCCTCAGCCTCCCAAATGCTGGGATTACAGGTGTACATCACCACACCCAGCTCCAGTGCCTTAGCTTTCACAGGAGAAACTTATGGACTCTCTGACTTCAATTCTCATTGCTGTTCAGAGCCCACTCAATCAAACTTTGCACTCAGTTTTCAGCAATATCACTCCTGTAGCCACAGTAAGCAATCCAGGCCCATCATGGATGGGCTGTGGTCCTCCCACAATGCCTTGAACTGGCAGCCAGTGGACCTGAGTCTGTTTTCATGTTATCATTTTCATGTTGTTTTGTGTTTCATGTCCCAGGGCCTCACTGTTACTCAGTCATTGTTGTGAACTGGACTCCATCACAATTAATGCAGGTAGAACATTGACTAGGATGCCACCAATTACCAACATTGTCAAGGAGCTCTGCCCTGTGTCAAGCCCAAGAGCATAACCAAGTAAATTCCAAAATCTGAAGTCTGTCTTCTGGGTTCACTCTTGACGCCAGTCTGTATCCCATCATGAAAGAAATCTACAGTAATTTTAACAGGGAGCATCTAACGTAAAAAATGGTACTAACTACAATAGCCAATTGGCATAATGAGACACTGGCTTGTGAAGGGATTCTGAACAATAGAGAGAGAGCAGAAATAAAGGACAGCATTGTCCTAGGACTGAGACAGAGCACTCAAGGACCCCACACCCAAGCTAAGATACAGAGCTCACTGGATAAGGAGCAGCCGTGGCTTTCGGAAGAACAGAGGTGTCACTGTGGTGTTGTGTCTGCAGAACTTCTTGGAATTTACTCTCCAGAACTTACTGGAAATCCACCTCCCATTCATGGGGAGATGTCTACTAAAGGAATCTGCTTACAAAGTCTCCAAAAGTGGGTACTGGAGGACACGGCTGGCCATTGGTCTTAGAGGTCACTGTATCCTACAAGATGGGCCAACAGAGAGGCCACCCACACTCCTGGGTCTGGAAGCTGGGCACCTGGGGCAGTCTGTCAAGGAAGTAACCTGACGGGAAGAAACAAAATCATTTCCTCTTCTTTGCTTGCAGAGTTTTATGTCACAATGATAAATGCTCACATTGGTGACCTTACTTGAGGGCCACCATCCAGGTTACTCTGTCGCTGAGGGGTCCCCTGCATGGACGGTGGACTGGAATGCTAGAGCAGAGTGCTAAGATACGTGCAGGTTTAGCGTGTGGGCATCCCAGGCATCTTGCTGCCTCCACCTAGATGGGGGCTTCTGTCATCTCCTGGCTGCAGATTGGAAAGCTCATGGCCAGAAAGAATATCCACAGCACCCAACACCTGCCAAGAGCCTCCCTCGGCCCTCAAGAGAAGGCCAGGCCTACAGCACAGCTCCAGCCCTGGTGACTGCCACATCGCACAGAATGACCCCACCCACTGGACAGAGATGGCTCTGACCCAATTGGGGCTGCAAGGTCACCTGGGCCACGCCGAACCCAGGTCAAGGTGATTCACAGCAGACTGAGTCCTTTGCTGAGCTTTATCCTCCCAATCTGCTCATGGGATGGAATTTCTGACACTGGGTCTAGCAGAAAGGGGATGTTCTGAAGGGTCCCTTCGTAGTCTTCTCAAAGCGCTCTCAAGATGCATGCAATGCAAAGGCTGCACCCCGCAAGCTGACCCAGCCCCTGATGTCTGAGCAAAGACATCACAGGAGGACCTCACTTGGCTATGGGCCCAGATGGGCCTCTGTGAAGGGACAGACTTGCTTATTACTCCCGATGTCCCCAGGGCCTTTCACGGTGACCCTTACCTAAAGGACACTTGGCAGATATCTATCGTGGCAGGAGTGGCAGCCATTTTCCAGGAGACCATAACTGGGCTGTTCTCATCTTCAACTTTCTTCACTACACCTAGCAACCCCAGGTTGAGATGACTATGGAGAGATGGCCAGAAGCTACTGTGGGGTGGGCACAATTCCTCAGTGTTCGTAAGCCCAAACTTTATTAGCGTCTGTGAATATGAGTGTGCCAACCCACACAGCCATCCCAAAATACAGGCTGGGGCTGGCCTTCCTGCTTGGTCAGTGAACAGAATACACCCCTGACCTCTTGGCATGGTCACCCTGCCACTGGGTTGACGACTTTGCCCAGGAGGAGCAGGCTCTCGGTGGTCACTTCCCACAGCAGCAGCAGGAAAGGCCTGTTGAAGTGGGCATGTGGTGCCGAGGTCGTGTTCAGAGTGGGCGGCTGGGAGAGGAGGCCTGAGGCAGCCCCTACCTCGGTCCCCCTCTCATTCATGTCCACCACTGCCCTGTGTGACACCTACAGGAAGACAAGAGGGCCGGACACAGTGCAGGTCAGGGGAGCTGTGAAGGCGGAGGCTGCCTTCTGGGGCACTGATGAGACTGAGCCCGAGCCACACCGCTCAGGCCGTGCTCCCTAGAAAGCAGCTCCAGCCCTCCCCTCATTCCCCCTCCCTCATTTTCTCTCCCCTGAGGGTTCACCCAGCAGTGACCACTGCCCTTTGGCAGGAAGATAAATGGGCCTGAGACAGGATGAGGCTGCCTGAGTGTGCCAGGCGCCAGCGGTCCCTCTTCTCCACACCTGGGCACAGGTGGCCCCAGGCTGAATGTCTTTTCCTTCTGCCAGCTACACCTGACTTCTCTGAGACTTTGTCTTCTCGTCTTTAAAATGGATCCTTGGCCTGCATAGCGTTCTAAATGTGCTCAGTGGAACAGAGCCACTTTCCTCCCCCTCTTCCCCTCTCTCCCTTCCCTGTTCTCCTCCTTCTTCTCCTTCCTCCTCCTCCTCCTCCTCAGTTTCACACAATTTCCTGGGAGGGAAGGATTCTGAGACTTTAAAAGAAATCGAAAAACACTGGCCTTGATGATCCTTTGTATTTCTAAAATACTATGAAAAAATACATGTAGCACTTGAGATCACAGTGGAAAGTTCTTTCAAAAGCAAAAATATTTCTTTTCTTCTTATTTACCCTCCTACCATGCACACGTGCTCACACACACATGCAAACACTCACATAAGGCCATGTCCCCACTGCCTGGGTGGTACACACAACCCTCAGCTGGTCTTTTCCTAGTAAGGGACAGAATGCTTTTCTTATGAAGTTCCTAACAAAGATTCGCATGCTAAGGAACAGCGTCAGCATAAAACAATAAAGACAGCCAAAGCTCCTGTACTATTACCCCCAAATGTCAACTCCCTCTTGCTGTTAGAGAGCTGTGGATCCTCCATCACTCAGTCTGGCTTCCAGGGCCTTCTGGCAGGGAGAACGCAGACCCCTCCTTGCTGAGAGCCACAACATAGGCCACGTGTGGGAGAACTGCTAAAAGTCATTGCACATTGTCTCTTGATTTTCCCTCCCCACTGAGAATGGTGTCTCCCAGGCGTGGGATTCCCCTTTACCCGGCATCTTGGAAGGAAAAAGACATGGCAGCCTGATATATAGTGACAGAACTTACCTCTGCCATGTAATATGACCAAGAAATAAGCCTTTCTGCTGAGCTGTAGGACTGACCATACACCTCCTGTTCATGCCCCACTGTGTAGCTATAACAAAGGCAAACAGAACCTCACTGCTGCCCAAGAAAGATGTCTTAGGAATAAAAGCAATGCAATCTCACACCTGGGGAAATTCTGGCTCAGTGGACGACCTGGATGAGGCTTTGTTTCACTGAGAAATCTATATTCCTTCCCTGAAGAATACAGATCTAGAGGAGGACGATAGAAGGGGAGCTGCCAAAAGACTGTGGTTATGAAGACCCAGTAAGGAAAATAAATGGGGAATTTGATTTTCAAGTGCACCTTGTGTGAGAGGAGAGAGAGCCCTGCTCGCCACATGTCCGCAACCACAGCCTTACCCGGGAGATGGTTTTGTTGAGCTGCCCAGCGATGCCTGAAAAGTCGGCTCCCAAGTCAAATATATTGGCGAGACCAATCTGGGGAAGGATCTCTTCCAGGTTATATGTTCCAGAAATTGAAAACCTTGGCAAGTGCAAATCCAGCAGGCTGAGAGAGAACCAGAGAGAGAGAGAGAACACACCATAGTGTTACCCGTGCTGCTCTCACGCCGGCAGCCTGAGCACGGGGCCCACCGGTCTTCCCTGCCCCCGACAGCATGACTTGCTCTGGCGGAGCACTGCACGCTCACACCCAGCGCTTCCCTCTCTTCAGCCCTCACATGGAGGGCCTGGGTCCGGGAAGCTTCCCAGCAGAGCCACCCGACTCCACCATCTCTGTCACATTTGTGGCAGGCTCTCTAGGTGTTAGACATGGAGAGTCAGTTTTACAAAGGTTTAACTTATTGAATCCACAGCACATGAAGTGAGTACTGAGAACCCTTTCCCACTCCTACCTCTGATTCATCAGCAAGTTCCGTGGGATCAGCTTTGAGCCGCATCTTAACTGCATCTACTGGCTCTCTGCAGCTCAAGCAACCTGTGTCCCGTCTCTCTGAGTTTCAGCTTTCCCTTCTGTACCCAAGTGGCACAGAGGCATAGCACTATCCACTCTACAGGGGTATTCAGCAGATCAGGGGAGGGAGTGTGTGTCCACCCTGAGTCACAAATCAGCAAACTCACTGTCCCTCCTGTAACTGGGGTTCCCTAACCATCAGACTGCCACACACCCCACAGTATGTTCAGAAATGTCTTGTTACCCAGGGCACATCTATCACTTTCTCCCAGGGATTACTCCTTTCCTTAATTATTGTTCAAAAATCGCTAGGGCACCTCCAAAATTAACTAGTTCAGAATCAACTTGGAAGCTTCAATCTCTAATTAATTCAGATCAGGGAATCTAATTTGGGTTATCATTATTGTTGCCAGTTTAATTCCTGGGCAATGGGAGGTCCAGATGCGTAAGTGAGGCAGAAAGACCTCTTGGACAACTGGACGTATTTTTCACAGCAGCTCTGAGTGGCAAGACCTAGGCCATTGGCAGAAGCTAGGGGTATAAAGGGTGGTGCTGAGTAGAGTGTGGCATAGAGGGGGTCTGGTAGAGGACCCAACACACAGCAGGTGTTAGAAATGAAAGAAAAGACTGTCCAAAGATACCTGACTCCCCTAGGCTAGCCGTGACGGCGGTGTCTAACATGTTCTTGTCTGATTGCCAGCTATACCTCACACTGAGGATTCTTATCTAGAATACATAAAGAACTGGAAAAAATTAGATCCCCCCAAATAAAAGATCTAATCAAGACTGGGCAAGTAAAACAAATAGAAACTTCACACAAAATGTACAAATGACCAATAAATGCATGAAGAAATGTTCAACATGGATGGCCACTAGAAAAATGCAAACTCAAACAACACAGAGATACCATATTACCCCAGAAAGACTGGCTATGTCAAAAAATCAAATAATACCAAATGCAGGCAAGGTTTGTGGGGAAAAGAAAAACTTTTACATTGCTGGTAGAAGTGTAAACTAGTATAACCACTGTGGAAATCAGTATGGAGAGTTCTCAAAAAACTGAAACTAGAAATTCTATTTGATCCAGCTACTCTTCTTCTAGGTATCTTCCTGAAAGAGTTTAAGACTTCCTATGGCAGTGATACATACCAAACGCCACTAACATTTACACAGAGGAACCAGAGAAACTCAACAAGAAAGTAAACTCTAAATATATATACATAGAGATTCTGCGTTTTCTTAGGGAGACTCGATCTCACGCCCTACTTTTTCTTCTTCAAAGTATTCAGGTAGCTCTGGGGAGACACACTGAGTATTTCAGCTGCTTACCACAATTGAAGTCATGAATTCTAAGTGAAATAAAGGATTACAACACCATAACTACTAAAATAACAAATTCTAGACACTGCGGGGAACTCAGCTTCTTTCAGGAGTCCTTACTATAAAACAGTCTGGGTCTATTCTTGTCATTAACAGTCACACTGGTAACAAGTACCCTGTGCTATTTCCTTGAACACCCTGTGGCAACGTCATTGTTACAGGGCAATAATGAACTGCTCCAAGGCAGAAGTTAGAATCAGAGTTTCCCAAGATGAGTATAAACTGCATGAATTGCAAACGTATACTAATAAAAAAGGAAAGAAAACAGAAGCAACTAACACAGGTCATTACAGGGCTTATTGACCTCATTAGTGGAAATACTGGCTTATGGGACTCCAGTTCTTTAAATTGAGAAGTAATTGACTTAAACATTAATTAAATTTCATCTCTGTTATTCAAAAGATTTTAGAGGGATGTAGTTCAGATTTTAACTTTTTAATTTGCCTAGCACTCCCTAGGCCCTGGGTTCAACTTCCAGCTTTGCAATAAAAGAAAAAAAAAAAGAAAAGAAAAAAAATTTAAGAGACTCTACACACACCCACGTGTGCACACAAACCCCATAATTTTTCTGTTCTATAAGACAAATTCAGAAACGTCAACATTATTATGTTATTAAAACTTCTTAAATGAGAACTTGTCTTTGTAAAGTGGATAATGTAAAGAGTAACATTTTAATGTATTTATTTATTTATTTGTCTTCTTGGGACAGGGTCTCACTGTGCAGTTCAGGCTGGCCTTGAGCTCACTTTGTAGCCCAGGCTGGTCTCAAACTTGCAACGATCCTCCTGCCGCAGCCTCACGAATGCTGGGATTACAGGAGTGCGCCACCACACCAGGCTAAGAGTAACTTCTTAAAAATGAGATCTTTGACTACTGGTAGCCTCTAACAGTTTATGTAAGTCTCCCCACAGTTCTACTTCTACAAAAGAATCATACCTTACCGCACGGCTTAAAAAATGAAACATTTGAAAGGGAAAGAAACAACAACAAAGTTTAAAAACAAGACAACAGGAGGGTAACAACAGCTGATAGATTGCATATTGTTATCTTTAAGTTAGTTACTCAGAGTACAAGATATCAGCAGTTAATTGTCCAAACAATATTAGCACAAACCTTTCTTTTCAATGAGCTAAGAGAAATTAGCGGTATAACTATCTTAACCATCTCGTGCATATATATTTTTCTCTTTAAAATTAAAAAAGATAGGGCTGGGGATATAGCTCAGTGGAATAAGTGCTTGCCTAGCAAGCACAGGGTCCTGAGTTTGATCCCCGGTACCGCAAAAAAAAAAAAAATAAATAAATAAAAAATAAAATAAAATAAAATAAAAAAGATATATTGTAGTATATATCTTCCCTGGAGGATATTCCACCTGTGTTTGAGAAGCGTGACTACAGCACTGAATCTTTGCATTACTGAAAATGGAGCAAGCAGACCATAGTCCTGTGATGTGAAGCAGTTGGTGGCACCCACCCAATGGCATCTACCCACTTTAGTAAAAATGCACCAGGTTATATTGTAACAACAAATGGTCTCAGTGACCACTTCTATCACAGGAGCCCAGGCTGGCGGAAGTCCATCACTGCTTACCCTCCATCATGGCAGAAGAAAAGGAATAAGTTAAATCTTTTTTTAAAAATCCATATTTTTAAAGCTTGCTTGCGTAAGTATATTAAAATTGTGCCTCTGACTTACTTTATAATACTCTAAAATGCTTAAGCAAATGAAAATATGATAGATAACAAAATAAAATGAATATTTGGCAATTAACTTAGAAAAAGAATTAAGATGTGTGACGCACAGGTATCTGCTCCTCACAAGGAATGTGAACATTATGTACTGCAAACATGCACTAATAAAAAATAAAAACAATGACGTGTTCCTGTCTGAAAGCCCATGAAAATCCTAGGACACTGGAACTTTCTGATTCGGCAAAACCTAGATTCAGCAAAGTAACTTGGGTTCATCTTGTCTGCTGAAGACCAGAATGAGACGAAGTCTAAGCAAATACTTCCTGAGGGAAAATCTTCAGGTCTAGAAGATTCTCCAGTCCTCCCTTCTGCAGTGGGGGGAAAGACCAGCTCACACTGAGCCAGCACCTGGCTAACTGGAGTTACAAGAGCAATCCACGCCTCGCCTTTTGACCACCTCTCTTTTATTTGGTTCTTTAATCTCCACCCAAACACAAAATACCCTCTCTCTACCCCAGGTTCCTCAGAGAAGTCTGTGGGTTTTTAAGAGGATCTAGTGCCATCAGGCTGTGCTAGATTAACTGCCACCCAGTGGTGGGGCTTCTGAGCCCTGCTCTTGCATCTGGTGGGGTAGGGCTGTTCTATAGCTGGTTTGAACAGTACAGTGATGGGAAGAGGCCTTAAGGGGCGGCAGCTTTCACTTCTTGTCTTTGGGAACACTTCCGCTTGGCGCCCTGAGCCGCCATATAGTAATGTCAGCTACGCTGAGCTGCTCTGCTTCAGTGAGCCCTGCTCCATGCTGCCTGGAGAGAAAGATGCCTGCTCAGTCCGTCTCTCAGCCTGCCCAGTCCAGGCCGCAGACACACAGCGATGGAGGCTTTTGTGGCTGCAGCCCCAGGGGCCACCGGACCTCTGTGATGGCAGCCACCCAGCGGAGCCCAGTCAGCCCAGAGCACCTAGACAGAAGGGCCCGTTTTCTTTAGCAAGTTACTTCAAGGGTGTCTTGTTTTGCAGCAAAAGGTAACTAGAAGTCAGTACCAGATTTCACCCCAAAGCACCCCATAAAGAAGGGCTTGACAAGAGAAGGAGATCTAGGGAGACCAGAAAGAAGTAAGCTTGCCACAGCAAAACCACAAACCAATGAGTGAGTAAGATGGAAAGGAATAGGTGAGGCTGGGTGTGGTGGTGCACACCTGTAAACCCAGTACTTGGGAGGCTGAGGCAGGAGGACTGCTGTGAATTTGAGGCTAGGCTGGGCTACAAAGCGCCCAAGCCCAACCTGAACTACATAGTGAAACCCTGTCTCAAAAAGACAAAAAGAAAGAGTTGAAAGATCACGGAAAACAGGTAGTTTTGGTGTTCCTCTGTGTGTATGTGCACGTGTGTTACTGAGGCTTGAACTCAGGACCAGCACACTGTGCTACATCCCCCAAGGCCCCTCCTTTTTTTAAATGTTGAGACAGGATCTCCCTAAGTTGCCTGGGATGGGCTAGAACTTGTGATTCTCCTGCCTCAGCCTCCCAGGCTTGTGCTGCCATATTTACCTTGTTTTTCTCGGTATTTATCTCTCTAAATACGTTTTAATTAAATAGAAAGACCTTTTAAACATACCTACTATTCTGTGGGAGTCATCATTATTCTTAATAATTGTCCTTGATCTGATTTTCTGGGCTATACAGAGCTACCTTCTGGAATCAAATTATTACAGGGGGGAAAGGGAAGCGAGGAGATCGGGACCAGGAGGACGCCCGGTAAAGCATCAGGTTCCCCGCGCGATGAGCACTTAGGGTCCAAGTGCCAAGCTAAGGTTGACTCAATTAATCCTCCAGGTCCTTATTACACACGTAAGGAAATCTGAGATCCAAAGAGGCAAGACTCACCCAGGATCACTGCCTCGGAAAGGGGAAGTCAGCAAGACAAGCCCAGAGGACCGCGCCGCACCCACCTGGGCTGGAAGCGTTGGCCCCACCTCCGCAGGGTCTCGCGCTGCAGTGCGGCCTCCACCTGCCTTATCTTCCCGGGGTCTGGCAGCACGAGCAGCAGCAGCGCGTTGCCGCTGTACTCGATCTGGAGCACAGTGCACGCCACCTGCTGGTCGTAAAGGAACCTGTGCATCTCGCGTTGCTGCATTAGAGGCGCGCGCAGCGAGGTCCTCTCCTCCTGCTTGCGGGTCTGATAGCCATCGAAAGGATGCTTCCACTTGGCTAAGGACGCAAGAACCGCGACACTGTGAGAACGCGTTCCCAGAGAGGGAGTCCCCAAGGCCACGTGGGAGGGGACTTCCTGCAGGGGGTCCACCCCTGAGGGAACCAAGTGGTCTGGATAAGGGTCCGGGAGGCCAGGCTCTGGGCCGGCAGAGCCGCTGCAGTGGGTCACCGCACCTAGAGCGCTGATGGTCTACCAAGCTGCCCTGTGGGGGCCACGGGGCAGAAGGGAAAGGAAGGAGACTGGGGCCCGGGTAAGGATCGTCCAGTGGGTGCAACTTGCCCACACTTCTTGTAATCTTCCCCCATCTCCCCTCCCAAAGTACTAGCCTTGGTGGCAGGTGGAGAGGACTGAGTCATCCTGGCCCCCGCGCCTATACCCCAAGCTTGACTCTAAGCCGCCATCACTCTTACTTTTGAGCACTTCGAGAACCTCTAGTTTCCCCCTTACTTCCGTTCGTTTTCCCAACTGTCACCAGACTGCTGTTACTATTTTTTTTTAATGTGAGCCTCACTATGTTTCCCAGGCTAATCTCACATTCCCAGATTCAAATATCCTCCTGTCTCAGCCTCCCAAGTAACTGGGACTCTAGGCACAAACACTGCACCTGGCCAGACGGAGATGAAAGATCTGAAACAAATGTGGTGGGGTTTTCTACTGCTTAACACTCAGCGTGCTGCAGCAACCTGAGTAGGGTCTGGGATCCTCAGTGTGGTCCCTGTGTGCTCAGCTTTGCAACTCTTGGTACCTTCCTGCCTTGCAGCCAGTCAAACTCAGTCAATGTGGATTCTTTGAAGAAATGCAACAGTGTCTCTTTTCCCTTGTGTATTGTTCAAGCCAAACCTTTCCTCCGCACTCTTACACAGCCTCTTCATCTGCACTGACCCACCCCATTCTTCCTGTCTCCACTAGATGCCTCCCATTCCCGGAAGTCTTCCTTCACTCCCTGAACCAGGACTGGGCTCCCAGGGCAACAAGACCTGCACAAGAAGGGTGTCATCATTATGTTTCTGACCTGTGCAGCCTCTCGTTTCCAAACCACATGGGATCTGAGCTACACAAGGGCAGGAAAACTGTCTTATTGCTAGATGTTCCCAAGAGGCCAGCCAGATCCCGGGGGCCATGGCACAGAGCCTTGGGCTGTCCGGGCAGTGAATGTGCTCGCTGGCAGAGTCCATGGCTCCGGTTCTGCTGGGACAAGTACTCACCTTTGAAGAAGATGTAATTCAGGAGAACCATGAGCGTGTCGTGGCCCAGCTCCTGGAAGCAGTCTGAGACTTGTCCATAAGTCTGCTTCTTCACGAACTCATTGATCTGCCTCCCAGTTGTGGCAGAATCCGTGAAGTTAGCAGAGAAAGCCAAAGCTCTGTACAACTCCTTGATGCTGTCCAAAAAGTGCTGCTGAGGCTTCAGCTGCTTGTCTAGAAACAAAGAGTTGCCCACCTTTAGTTCGAACTTAGGGCTGGGCAAGTCAAGGGTGTGAAGGAGGCTCTGGAAGCCCTGGTGGATGTCTGTACTTGGGGTCTCCGTGAGGTTGAAGCCAAGGCCCTCCAAGATCTCAGTCTGGGTTTCACCATGGGCCCCAAGAGCCAGCAGGGCCAGGCTGCTGGAGATGCTCACTGGGGAGAAAAGGATGTTTCCTGGGGTGTGTGCCACCAGCTGTTTATACAGACGCAAAGCAAAATTGGTAATGGTGGGGGCAACTTTGTGGTAGGCAGGAGTTAGCTCTTCGAGCTGGTGGGGGATCTGAGGCACCCTGGGGCTCTTATCTCCATGGACAGGAAAGGGCTGACAGCAGACAGAGGCCAGGACCGCAGCTCCCAGCAGCCACGGCCAAGTTGGGCCCATTCTCTGAAAACAAGATGGCAGACATGTCACTCTTTACGAACAACCTCTTCATTCCCTGTTGCTCACTCAAGGACCCTACCACTCCAGCTGTACCCCAAGGGATGCCATGGGACCACTGTGGAGAACAGATGTGGACGTGTGCTTAGGACTCCGGACACAGTCCTCCCAGGCCTTGGTCAGAGCAGTGGCCCTTCAGCTGCTCCATGAGCTGACAGATTTTGTTGAGTAAAAGTCTCTGGGCTGTAAACTTCCAGTCTCCCCTTCCCTCCTCCTTTCTCCTTCTTCCCTCCCTCCTTTCTTTCTTTTTCTTTTCTTCCTTCCCTTTTCTTTTTTATTTCTTCTTCCCAGGCATGTTCAATCAGTCATAACTTCAAGCATCTGTCTCTAAGTACTGGGTATCTAAAGGGGAAAGAAATAAGCATAATTCCTGACTCCATACGGTGCTATGAGCAGTTGTTCTGAGCTCCCCAGAACCCTGCCCTGGCCAGGAACTATGAGGAAAGGGGCCCATGTGAAGGATGACAGGGCACCTTCTATTCTTCCGGTCTTCCCCTAGCACAGCATGGCTGCAGTGGTCAGGCATCAGGGCTGTGCCGATGAAGGTAGCCCAGAAAGGGGGAGGGGAAAGACAGGATTAATGTGTCCTGGGAGGAGTGGTAACAGAGGCCACGTCTCCATGTCTCCATCAAGCCTCTGTTACCTGGGGTGACACACACTGTCATGTCCAGTGGCTGAAAGCCCTGCCTGAGTCAGTGCAGGGCTTTAGAAAAGTTGTCTGTTAGGGGTCGACCTGTGTCTCCCCAGAACTCAAGCTGAACCCCACCTCCGGGACCTCTGAATGAGACCTTGCTTCCAAGTGTGGTCACTGGAGGTGTAACAGTTATGACGAGGTTGCTGAGCAGGCCCATAGTCCACTATGCCTGGCGTCCTTATGAAAACAGGGACTTTGGACACAGGGACACACAGAGAGGACCATGTGAAGGTGAGGGCAGGGCCCGGGCAACTTGGCAATCCGAGAAATGCCAGAGATCCCAGCAGGAGAAGCCAAGCAAGGGCTCTGGATCAGATTTTCCTGCTGGTCTCAGGAGGAACCAGCTCTGTTGCTTTCTCAGGACAGCCCCTGCAAATCAAGGACAGCGCTGCGCTGTCCCATTAGAGGAGGGCTGCAGGGCCTCTCGTCACCACTGGGGGCAGCGTGGTGCAGGAGCAGGAGGCTCTGCTTCAAGGCTCCCGTAGCCAGTGGAAAGAGCCCAGTGGGCTGTCTCTGCGCTCCCGCCCGTGTTCTCCATTCCCTTTCAACTCTCCGCCTCCCCACATCCCCAAAGCCCTGCAGTGGATACACTGCCACTTGGACCCTCCACACCCTGGTGTTTTCCTGCTCCCCTCAAAAACTACCCCTTCCACTGTGGCCACCCCCTGCCGGCCGCCCACTGGCCACCACCCGATCAGTGTTGCTAGCTTGTCCTCAAAACACCTGCATCTCAGTCAGCACCTTTAATACTCTTCGCCGGGACCAGTGACCTCTGGATGAGGGGCAGCTGCTGCTCCGTGAGGGAGGGCACACTGTCGGAGGTGGCTTGTAGCCCCCGGCACCCTCAGTGTGCTGCCAGCCACAAAAGCCAGCCTCCAGGAAGTGACAGATGTTCTCTACTCACCTCTTATGTTGAAACGCGGTGGCCGGTCAAAGTGCAGCAACACTTCCCCGAGTTGTCCCCTCCCGCCGCACAGCTTCTGTGCCAGTGGCTTAGTGACAATTCCTCGGTGGAAAAACCTGGAAGGTGCAGAGCCCTTTAAAACTTGGTGTGCCCTGGGTAAAGTGACAAATGCAAAGGTGGGGAAACTATTTCTGGGTTACTCTTGTGCTAGCATTAAACTTGCCCCCCCCACTGCTACACCCCAAGCCAGGACCCTAATTCTACCTGGGCTCTGTTCCCAAAGAGGACCGAGTTGTACACAAGAACCTGAGTTTCACTGAAGGCAACTCACTGAGTGACAGTCTTTTGAAACAGTCTCTTTTCAAAACATACACGTAAGATGCCTGCTTCCTGGAAAGGGGTCATCTAAAATATGTGACAATTATTGAACAACCCTGGCACGTAGAAAGGACACAGAGTTTTCTTCCTTTCTACCAGGGCCGGGCATGATGATATCCAGTGCACTTCTTAGCTTGTATTGCTGGAAGATTCCAGAAGAAAATGAAGACCTCCATTCCTTAATGATAGTATTCCCATTCACTAAGCATCTGCTAGAGTGTGGCAGTGCTAGAAACTTTGTAAGTGTGGCAGGAGGGGCATGTGGGGGGGGTGGCGTTTGGGTCATCTCAGCCCCAGGGGCTTGGTAGGTGACTCAAACACGTGACAGCTCTGAGGGCCTCATCAAGCGACCCCTTCATGGAGAAACACTGGCTTTGGGTTGTTTCATTTGATCCTTAAGGCACAGGGATTCTTACCTCTTGTATATTTGGGGAAACAGAGACGCAGGTTCAGAACAAACACCTGGTAAGAAGGAGGAGCATGAGCTTTTGAGCCAGACCCTGGTCACATACCAGAACTCCCAGGTCAATTGGCTTCCGGTTATTCCTTGTGTGTTCTTGTCGACCACCAGGGATAGTTAGATTTCGCCTCTCCAAGTCTGGAAGGCTGAGTTCCCCTAAGAGGCTGTGGAATGTCCAAAGTTCCAACTTCAGACTCCAAGGCAGTGCTTGCACATTTCCTTCACGGGATCCATTTCTCCATCCCTGTCTCTAAATCAAGAGAAAGAGAGATAACAGACAGACAAACAGACAGGGACACATAAAGCAGAAGGAGAGGTGGCTGCTGCTGTTCCACAGCAGGTGCAGGACTCCCGCAGCACAGTCACCCAGCACAGCTGCTCCCAGAGCCACCAAAGCTCGGCCCCACGCAGCTGCCAGCCCCAGGGACAGTGACCTCTGAGGGTCGTAGCAGCCCTGTCAATATCTGTCAGGTCAATTCTTGACACTGGTTTGAAGACAGCATGGCACATAGGAAGGGATTTTTTCCAGAGTGTCTCTCTCCCGGCTACCTGTCCAACAGGCAAGCAGGGGACCTGTGATTCAGGATGCACCTGGGTCTCAGGGTGCCCCAGCGACACATGGGGTGGGATGCAGTGGCTGTTGACTGTGTTCCCTGCTCTGGGGCATTAGTCACTCTGGGGAGGAGAATGCAGGAGCAAGACAGCTCTCTCCCCCTTACAGAGGGAAGGTGAAGACAGGTCTGATTCCAAATCCCTGCCCACACCTAACCATCCCATGCTTCACTGACACTTTCAATAAAAATAGTCCATGGAGACCCTGAGACAGACCAAGAGGGGCTGGCGGGCAGTTCAGAAAGTGCAGCCCACATTTCCCTCCTGCTGTGTTGAAGTCCCATGAAGTGGGATCAAGGGCTCCTCCAACCCTTGACACTTAGAAGCCCACAGCTGAATGAGTATTTGTTTGGGAGAGTCTCCGGATGATGGGATGGAGTTAACGCTTATGTTCTTCCAGGTGGATTTTCGTGTTCTCCAAATGTTTTACAGAGAGCACATATCCTGTTCACAATGGTAAAGCATCATTGTTGAAAAGCAGAATCATTTCATTCTCTAAAAGGCACATTTCTTTCTTTTGTCAGGGAGGCCAGGGTCCTTCCCAGGGCCTCAGACATGCTAGGCAAGCACTTTACCACTGAGCTTTATCCAAGCACCCCCTACTCCCCAGGGGGCACTTTAAAGCATAAAGCTGAGGCCTATTTTGCTGTGAGGAGGCCTGTGTGGCTGTAGTGGTCAAGCTCTCTGCTCTAAAGCAGCTCCTATGTGGAAATAGCCTGGAATGGCATCTTCATCTGACCCTGAATTTGTTCAGTTTTGTGCTTTCTTGCCTGGTCTCCAAGTGGCTGACATCCTGAAAACTTGACTCAGATTCCTGACTCACAATATGGTGAGAGCTATCCATGGTTGCAACTTCAAGCCACTACATTTTGTTAGCAGTGCCCAGGAGAAACAGCACTCAGCTCTTGTCACGGCACATGGCTTATCCAAATTTATTGCTTTGGTGCTGGCTAAACCACCCCGTACATCTGAGCAGCGCCATCACTGGTCTGTCTGTGAGGTGAATGATGGTCCCTCTGGAGAAACTGTGGGGAGGTCAGGTCCTGACCAAGCACCAGGAAGCATGCTTTGGACTATGGGGTGACAGAGCCCAAGGGGATTCAGGGCTTTGAGACGAGTCAGGACAATGGGAGCATGTCCCAGTTGTGCTGGGTGTGCTCCAGCTGGCCTTATAGCCAGCCAGTGTTGCTGAGGACAAGAGTCAGGAAGTGCTTTTGGCCCAGGGCAGGGGTGGCCACTGGCTTCTCAGCAAGCCCACAATGCCAGTCCCTCCCGGTAGCACAGAGAAGGGATTATCACAGCACTGAGGGGCAGCAGAGACTTGAGGTGAATGGAGGTGTGAGGGAGGCTTCATCCACAAGGAAGACGGGGTGCAGAGAGGGAAAGGAGTACAGAGCAGGGAATGAGCCTGTGGGTCCTCGGGAAAATCCCGTCCCCTCCCGATGTCCCCACGTGATGGAGCACTTGAGAAGGAGCAAGAGGGCTGTGATGGAGGAGGAAGGGAGTTTTGAGGCTGTGTGATGTCACCCTGACCAGGTTCTCCAGCCTCTTGTGCAGGGAGAGGGTCCTATAATACCCCACGCGGGCTCATAGGAGGCTCTTGGGCCCGGGGTCCTCTCCAGACAGGCTCTGGAGTTGTGTGGCCCAGAGGGGAGCCTCAGTCCATTCTTGGGGATCTTTCTGTAGTACCGCCTGAGAACTTGTTCACCTCTGAGCCTCAGGAAGGGGGCAGATGGGATCTGTGCAGCAGGTGGTTCTAGAACTAGATCCCATAATGCACGTAGCGGGCTCCCAACACACGGAGCCTGCTGGCTGCAGTGTTCTCTGCGGTTCTCACTCTTCTGGCAGCCAGGGCAATTGGAAAATCCAGGAGGCCCAGGGAACCATCTTGTCTCTCCCTACAATCTCCCAGCTACTTGTGCCCTACTTCCCAGAACTGAGGCTGCTCTGACTCCCACTGGCTAGGGTCCTCTCCCCAGGGCCTGGTCCCTAACACGGCCACCCCATCCGCAGCTACTCTCTAGGACAGCATGGGCCCAGCCTCCTGGGGGAGCCATAGCTCCCTGCCTGCTGCCAGGGCCTCCCCTGCCCTCCTTTCTCCAGTGCCTGCTCCCAGCTCTGGCCTCCAGCCAAACCTTGTCTCCTCTGTTACCTGAGCCCTGGCTTCGTCACCAGCCTCCTCCCTGGTCCCCTGGCCCTAGCCCAGGCACTGCACACTTACTCTGCACTCTGAAATCTCTTTGTCCCCAACCTTCAGGGAGAGCCCTTCTACAGCACTTCCCTAATGCCCGGCTGGTGCCCGTCCCCCCTGACATCTCACCTGCCGCTCCTTGGAGCTCTGCGCCCAGGCTGCACCGGGTCCCTCCGAGCAGCAGCGAGCCCTGCTTCTCCTTTGCCCTCTTGTCCCTCGGCCTCCAGCCCTGTTCCCAATCCTCCTCTTTCTCAGCAACACCAGCTCCTGCCCACTTTTCAGGGCCCACCTCGGGCCTTGCCTTGAGGAAGCCTTTCCTGACAGCCGCCCTCTGCTCTTCCACCTCAGCTGGGTTAGGTTCCCTCCTGGGAGCCCACACCATACCTGGGCTTCCCTGTCTTCACCAGGCTGTCTTAAAAAACCCTCTGCTTTATGCCCTTCCTGTCTGTAAAATCATTGTTGAAATAACTGGGAAACAACCTGTGAATAACCAGGTGCCAGCACACAACAGGCACACCAAAGCCCAGCACGAGTGCACCCCATTCCCTCTAAGGACCCCGCATTCATGTAGGGAAACAAACCTACATTTCCACTGAGGACCATCCCCCTACCGGTATGTTGGGTCACTTGGAGTGCAGGGGCTGAGGTTGAGGAGGTGTGGCTTCCTGTCCTACCTCTGCGCTGACACTTCTGTGATGCCGGGGCAACCGCAGTGTCCCTGAGTGCTGAGCGGTCACTTCCCATGGCGGGCACTGTGCCACACATCCACGCTGCAGTATCTGCTCAGTCTTCACCACTGTCACAGGAGGTGTGTGCTATTCTGACCACCTCCATTTTAGAGATGAGGAGCCAGGCACAGAGACAGTCAGTGACTCACCTGTGGTCACAGAACTGGAGGGACCTCACAGTGTCTGCCTGGCACCACCGCTGTGCCTCTAACCCAGAGCTCCCTGGCCAGTGACTTCCTCTTTGGTAATAGATCCCAGACTAAACAGCCAGTGAGCACTCAAGGGCTTCTGAAAATTCTTTAAACGCTTCCTCTTGTCTTCCATAATTACAGTATTGTCAAGAATGTCAACATCGCAACATCGACTCCTTTCTTATGCGATGTATTTTTTACTTTGGTGGTGAAGAGAGATTTTACTTTTGATCTCAGCTGATACGTGTGGTTTGTGGAGTTTCATTTTCAAGCTGGTCTCTGAAGCCATTTGCCGTGGGATCCTCTGGGCTGGGGAAGGGGTATTTTGTCACCAGAGATCAGCCACACACCAGGAATGAAAATGGACCCCATCTGCTGATGGTTCTGAGCCGTTCGTGGAGAAAAAATGTTGGCCACCCAGTGTGAGTGAAGCTTCAGGAGATGGAGAAGGCAGTAGCGGGCAAAGCCTGTTTTTCACTTCTAACTCACTGGGCGGTACTGGGGATCAAACTCAGGACCCTGCGCTTGCTAGGCAAGCACTTATTCCGCTGAGCTATATCCCCAGCCCCATAACTCGCTGGATATGAGCTAGACTGCAACATCTTTGATGTACAACTTGGCCGAGATGGGTAACGATGAGAGCAAGTGGTGATTTCCTAAACGCTGTCTGTGTTACTCACAGGACAGCCTAGTGACATAGGAGCTAGGAGTCTTCAGAGGAGGAAAGTGAAGCAGACAGAGATTATGCAAAGTCCCTGAGGTCACAGTTAGGCGGTGATAGGGATGGGTTTCCAACCTGGGAACTGGGACTACAGACCTTTGAAGTCCTCCTTCCCAAGCTTAGTGCTTTTGTTCCTGGTCCAATGTTGCATACTATCTTGTATGTGAGACCCTTGTTGTCACACACTCTTGTTTGTGCCTGGGTCGCATGGGGCAGGGGCACTGTTGGGGTGACCACATTGTCCTCAGGGGCCTCTTGGTGCTGGTACCCAAGTGATGCTTTTGATCCACGTAGTATCTTCAGCCTCTTGTGCCGGACCTTAGCGAAAGGCCCACTGGGCCACCACCTTTGCAATTGCTCCTCTTGTCCTCCTGCAGATCACAAGCTCTGCCAGGCAGGAGGAGCACTCTGCTGAGCCTCACCCTCTGCCTGACTCCGGTCCGTGCCATGTGCTTGGCTCAGTGAAACACCTGCAGATGGATTCACTGGGCTGTGGTGGGTGAAATGGAAAAATCACATCCACCCAGAAAATCTACACACCCAGTGCCTGGGGTGATCGGCCCACAGTGTCTGAGATGCACCTTGAAACACTCCTACACAGGCATGACGGGACCTGGTTGTTTTTGTTTACATTCCTAGGTGGTTCCTCAATAGCTTTGGATCCTGGAGCAACAGAGATCCTGCAGGGCTTGTTAGCCTTTGGAAAGTACACTACCAGAGCAGCAGATGCAGATAAGCCTGGCTAGAGAGAGCACTACGACCCTCATGGGCGGCTAAACAGATAGGTATGTGGGATGCATGGATTGGCTGGAAACACTGCCCACGGGCCTCTGCCCTTCGTGTACAACCCAGGGTCTGCTGCCCTACACAGGATTCTGGACCTGTTTTTGATGTATTTGTTTGCATGGATTCCTGTTGGAGGTTTTATCAACATGTTCTCATCAGGTGAGGTGAATCTACCTTTTGAATATTGTCATTCTGCCTGGAGTGAAATGCTTATGCCATGCTGTAATAATCATTCACCCGTGACTCCCATGGGCCAAGCTAATAGCCGCTGTTGTTTCCCCCACTCCCTGCCTGTTCCCTGCCTGCCTACAGTAACAGGAATTGAACCCAGACCCTATCAGTAAGCTACATCTCCAGCCCTTTTTTATTTTGGGACAAGATCTTACTCATTGCTACTGAGGTAGAACTTGTAATCCTCCTGCCTCAGCTTCTCAGGGTGCCGGGATTACAGGCATGCACCTCCACTCCCTCGAGAGCCTCCCTCTGCCCCCTGTATTTGTTTATTTAAATTTTTGTTTACCTTATTTTTATTCCTATGAATTCCCATACATAACGATCATATTCACCATGGAGAATTGGTACCTGTGTATAACATGCCCATTTTCCCATTCCCCTCCTGTCCTTGCAATGCTTTGTCTCCTTTCCATTTACACAAGCTTTGTTTCCATTTTTCCTCTCATTTTCTTCTTAAAATCTCTTTTCCCTCTCTTCCCTTCCCCTCCCCTCTACCTCGTTCCCCTTCTCGCTTGGACACGTTCTTCCTACTTCCCAATATCTGTGGTTCATTTTGCTCCTTATTTATCCTTTGAATTTCTCACACAACAGAAACAATGTGATGTTCCAAATTGCGTGCCTGATTTATTTCACTTAAAGTTATGGTCTTGAGATGTATCCATTTACTTAAAAATGTTTCAAGTTTATCTTTTTTTATGGCAGTGTAGTACTCTGTTGTATATAAACACATTTTCTTTATCCATTCATTAGTTGATGGGCATATCAGCTGTCCCCAAGATCTAGCTATTACAAATCGTGCTGTTATAAATACGGGTGCGCATGTACCACTGTGGCGTGACCTTTTTCGTGGTTTCAGGAAAGTACCTAGAAGGAGAATAGCCAGATGAAATGGAACATCTAGTTTTAGCTTCTCTTTTCCTTCCTTCCTTCCTTCTTTTTTTTTTTTTTTTTTTTTTGTACCAGGAATCAAACTCAGGACTTTGCATTTGCCAGGCAGGCCCTGTGCCACTGAGCTATATCCCTGGCCCTAGTTTTAGTTACCTGAGGAATCTTCACACTGATTTCCACAGCAATTGTACCAATTTACACTCCCACCAATAATGGAGACGCGGTCCTTTTTCCTTACAGCGCCGCCAACATTTGTAATTGGTTGATTTCTTGATGATAGCCATTCTCTCTAGAGTGAGCTGGAATCTCAGAGTTGCTTTAAATTTGCATTTCTCAAATGACCAGTGATGTTGAGCTCATTTTTCATATATTTATTTGTTGTTTGTACTTCTTTATCTGAGAAGTATCTATTTCAGATGCCTGTCTTCGGATTGGGTCTTTAAATTTGGGGAGGTCTCATTGTTTGGGTTCTTTATATATTCTAGATATTAGTCCTTTGTCTGCAGAGTAGCTGGTAAAATTTTTTTTCCACCATGCCCTAAACTAGAATCAAAGATCTAAATATTAAAGCAGAAATACTTAATCTGCTGGAAACTCTTGAAGACACAGATATAGGCAAAGACTCTATGAACAAAACCCAGTGGCACAGGAAATATTACAAAGAATCAACAACTGGGATCACATCAAATTAAACTGCTTTTGCACAGCAAAAGAAACCACCAACAGAATGGAGAGAGCCTTTTATAACCCCTCCCTGCAGAAAGCCCCAAGCTCTGTTTCACTTCCTGCCCTGTAAGGGGCGGGCCCACACTCTCCCTCCCACCATGGCAGTCCCAGAGGTCCATGCCTATGCCTTTCCCCTGGCGCTCTTCCTCCTAAACAACCCAGTTGCTTCCAAGTGATGCTGTGTGTGGTGTGACGAGTTTCCTCCTCCTGAGTAATCCAAGTAACAAATGTTTCTCCAAAAACAGTTGACTCTGGCTGACGTCCTACTATACCTGATTACAACAAATTTCAAAACAACCAAGAGGTATATTTGAAGACAGACCAAGAGAAGCATCTTAAGCAACTGTGTGGGGAGCCTCCCCTACAAGGGAAACTGGCCTGTGGCTGAGTTTGCACCTGCTGGCTGACAGGTATCCAATGAGGAGCACCTGCCTGCCACTGTAATGTCACCTATAAGAAGGCTGCGGGAGGTGGTGGCCCTCTCCCACCCACCATGGTGCTTCCAGGGATCACTAGAAAGGATTCTCTCTGAGAAACCCAGTGTCCCTAGCCAGTTCTTCATGCCTGCTATTCCCTGTGCACAGACGGAACTGAGCCTTGTGTGACCCACTGTGCTACTGAGAGCTGAGTGGCTTGTCCTCCACTGTGACCCTCACAGAGGACGCTCCACTGTGGCTGCAGCCTCTTGTGACTGGGCTCCGGTCCTGGTTCAAATCCTGACCCTGACATCCTGCAGCCTGGGCCAGTCATCTGTCCTCTCACTTGGAGCCCCTGCTCAGCTGTTTGTGGACAAGACAGAGTAAAGCGTGACTGTGGAAATTCAGCACCTCTGAAGCTTCTGCCAGCTGCCCAGCATAACCCTTGCACTCCATTCTTCCCCATGCAAAGGAGCATGGGAAAGCGTAAGCCCCACATAGTACATCCAGGGCTGGTAGGGCCACCGGTGCCCCAGGAAAGGAGTTTCTCGGCCTTTGGGTGCCTGGGAGGTGATATGGCTGCCTGGCACAGGGGTCAGGAGGGATGTTGGAGACAGCTCAAAGAGCATCATAAGCTGCCTCAGCCTAGGTGTCAGCATAGCCACTGACTGTGGCTCTCAGGACACAAAAGAAAGGATCCAGCCTGTTGTCACTACAAGCCACCATGGAGGAGCTGAGCACCCAGAGGGCCATGTGCACATGTGTGTGTATGACAGTGTCAGTTAGGAAGGTGGCTAGCACTAGGGGACACCTTCACAACCCATCCTCAGACCCTTGTCATTTTCCTGCTACAGGTGTCCAGCTGACCTTCTGCTCCCCACCCCCAAGCCCAGACCACTTTCATTGGCTCTCCCCACACAGTCCACCTCCTTAGACTGCTGTGTCTCAGCTTCTGCCATTCTGCTTGTGACACACGATGGCCCAGGCAAAGGGTCTTGCCTCTCTCCCCACTCCTGGCTCACAGTTTTTGTACTCATGCAACACTGCCATGCCCCCCTATAACTCCCCTGTGAGATACATCTGAGGTGCATCTCCTAATCTGCTGATATCTTGCTTATGTGTGGATTTTATTCTATTGTTCTTGGGTGACCTGCCTTCTCCATTCAGCTTCAACATCCCTGGGACCTCATCCATCTGATTCACTCCTAGCATGCAGGCAATGCATAACAGGCTCTTGAACAAATGAAGAATGAATTCACACAGCTGCTGAAATGTTCTGGGATGGCATCCTAGCCACTGAGTTACCTGATCAGTCAAATCAGGAACCTGCAGGTATGAGAGAGCCCTGCTGTAGCTACATTCACATTTGAGGTTTCTGACCACATTGCCATAATTCTGCTATAAAGCCAATTGCTCTGCATGGCATTCTTCCAAGGCTCTGAGGAATGGAATTACCAGCCCAGCCTTGCTCCACAGAGCTGGTGGGGAGCTGGTAGAAAGAGCCACACTGCCTGGGTTCCTGGGTTGGGGCTTGAGACCAGAACCTCTGTTGTCAGTCTGATGTTGTGCCTTGGAACAAGCATCCCCACCACAACAGCTCTGCTGGGGTGAGGTGAACCCTTAGACCAGATGGAGATGGATCTCAGTGTCACCTCAGGAGTATACACAGTGTTGTTATTTCCTGCGCATCTTTATTATGGACAATTGATCAACAGGTCAGGTCCGCTCTAGGCGTTAGTGGGATTCTTAATTTTCCCTACGAAGAAAACAGCACTCAGGTCTTTCTTCATGATTGTCATCAGAAAGGGCTTGTCTAAGGTTATAACAGAAGAAGAGGGCTTATCCTTGGACCGGACTACGAGCTGGGTGGCAGTGGCTGCTACAGCTTTTGTCCCCTCCTCACCGATATCCAGCACGGCCTTGTGAGTAGCCTGATAAAGGAAAGACAAACACCAGTGGCTCCCATGCTGACATGTTACCTGGGCTGATCTTCCTTGTTTCCCAGGGAGAAGGTTCTTGACTTTGACTCATGTGCTCTTGAGCTTCATTGGGAGTCTAGGGACTTTCTGTGATCACAGGCATGATTTTCCATAGGGAAACATAAGCCTTTTCTTTGGAAGGAAAGGTCCATTCTGTTCATTCTATTCCACTAGGATCTCTTTTGCATTCCTTCCCTGAGAGCCAATGACAGAAGTTTCTTTTGGTGGCCCCCAGACTGCTACTGACCATTATGATCCACTATCAAATGAAGACTTTAGGTCAAGGATCAGAAGGCTGTATGTGGACAAAGGCAAGTCAAGTAACCCCAGAGATGAGGAGACCTCCGGGGCATGGGGCACGTGGTCACAAAAACATGCACACAGCTCGGACCTGGTGACTGTGGCTGTGTTGAGGTTTGGGTTCACTGTTGCCTTGAGGAAACGAACTTAGTGGCTCCTTTCTCTCCCTGCCTCTGCCTCCCCCGCCTTAGCCTCCTCTCTCTTCCTGTCAGCACTGAATACCAAATGCCATGCCTATCTTGGTCATGGGCAGCCTATTGATGGCATCTGCAGGGACTGAAACCATAGGGAGATCAAATGCCCAAGCAAAGCTGTAGTTGGGTCTTGGGAATGTTTATTTGAAGAAGGGTGAAAGGTGCCTTTGGGCCAGAGGTATGGTGGCCATAGAGGCACAGGCCTAGCCGGTGTGGTACTTGGCCTTTCTATGGGTCACCAAGAAATCTTTATACTTTGTGGGCCTCTGTTTCCATATCAAATGCAATGAGACCCCTCCACTCTCCACCAACCACATCTATGAGTATTTCCAGCATAGGCTAATAATCTCCCCACCAACTCACTTTGGAAACTTGCAGAAAGCCTGTCTTTGTAATTCCAGAAAAATCAGCATTTTTGCTGAAAGCATCGTGAATACCCATCTTTGGGAGAATGGTTTCCAGATCGTAGGAGGCAGAAATGGAAAATTTGGGGATGAAGACCTCTATCTGCCTGTGGAAAAGAGAGAAGGAAAAGGTGAGGTCAAAACCCCGGTGTCTCCAGCTCTTCTTCTATGTGGCGTCTCAGAAGACCCCACTCTTCCATTAGGCACCAGATTGCTGCTGAAGGAGTCCGTGTATCCCAGGCCATCTCCCAGCTAAGCAAGCCCAGCACCAAAGACATGCAAGAAGACTAATGGGTGCCCTAATGAAATAGGGACAGAAGGGAGGCGGCCAGCAAGGGCGCCCAAGGCAGAGACCAGTGGAAGGCATCAGAAGGTGATGGCATCTTATCTATACCTCCTGCTAGGGCCATCCCAGCAGTCCTTCCTGAACCCTGCTGATTCCTAGAGGAGCCAGAACACTGAAACTTTGGGCATATTCCTGTCCCTATGCTGTACAACATGGCAGCCACCAGCCACGCTTGGCAACTGAGCAAGCTGAAACATCACCAGCACAAGAGAAAAGCTGGACTTTTAATTTTCTTTCATTGGAACGTGAATAACTACACAGTGGTGGCCACAATGTTAGGCAGCTAAATGATCCTAGACAGCTAAAGGACTCTAAATTCTGGCATGATGTTTTCTTTCTCTGCACCCATTTCCCTGAACCAAGGACAAACTACTTGTATGCACTGAGCATTTGCTGCACCCCAGACCCTGTCCTAGGCATGTTCAGCAGCAGTGCCCTCCACTCACAGATGGGAAAGCTTAGTCATAGTACAAAAATGAAAGTTTCCAAGAAACACCCTTCAGTCCTCATCTGAAAAACTTCTCATGATACCATGGACAGCTCCCTCCCGTCCACCTTTTCCCCAGTGCTGGCTGGAGCATCTTCATCCTCTCTGGGCTTCTCTGCTGCTCTGTGCTCCACCCCTGTGCAGTCTCCACTACCTCCCCTCCTTGCGCCTAGGTCTGTACAGTCTGGGATGAGAAGAAACTGCTGAAATGGGTAGAATTTCTGGGTCCCTGGCTGTACATCTTTGCCTCTGTTTCCTTTACCAAAAATCTCCTGTCATGCATTCATGTCCCACCCATACTTAAATTAATAATTGAGCTACTTGAAGTTAATTCAGATGCTGTCACCATCTCCTTGAAGCCTTCTTCAATCCCAACTAAACATGGTTTCCCCCTGCTCAGAAGCTCCTCCCGAACTCTGTGTGTCCTCCGCAGGGAAAACGGCCATTGTCATTCTTTAATGACAGTTATTCTCAATTCTATCTTTTCCCAGGGTACAAAAGCCTTGGCATGGTGTTGTTGCTGTCAAGAAAATATTTCTCAGAGACTAAAAATAAGACTTTGGCCTTTCTTTACATCCTGTAGTTCATATCCTTTTCATGCCCTCTCTAATAATTACAGAACTAATAATACTGCCATTAGTTGGCACTTACTGACCGCCTACTCTCCCAGTTTAAGTACTTTATAAATAGTAACATTTTATCTTTTCAGCCATTCATACATTCAGCAGTATTATTATCCTGTTTTTATAAGTGACAACCAATGTTTTTCTTGTTTGTCTGTTCGTTTTTACAAAATCCTCCCATGTAAGTTGATAACAGATTGGCTTTTGGAGTGCGCTCTTTTCATACACAATAGCTACAGTGATAAGAAAGCTCTGAGGTGATACGACCTTGAGAAATTCACTTACCCTCATGGAACCACGCTTTCTTGAGCTGTGAAGTGTGGGAAGAGAAGGAGATGGTGACACCCTGCGCTTACCAGGTGATGGTGGTGTTCTGGTGTGAACATGTATACAGAGTACCAAGCTCACTGACCAGTGTGCAATGGGTGCTCAATTTGATGATGTAACAACTGTTATCACAGTCCTTCTCCTCCCTATCCTTGGCTGTGTGCCATTGACTGGTTCAAGTCCCCTCAGTTGACACAAATGCCCACCTCTTCTGGAGTGAGTGGCTCCACTTTCTCAGCATCCTGGCTGACAACTTCTCTTCCAGCTGCCTCATCTTGCCCTCACCAGGAAGGACAAAGAAGGCCATGGCATCTCCCCTGAAGTCCATCTGCAGCACAGAGCAGTTCAGCTTTGAATCCACCCCGAAAGCAAACGTTCCCATCTGTTTCATCATGGGGACATGCACAGTGGTTTGCTTGTCCACCATAAATGGGAAGCTTTTATGAGTATCTGCGGGGTTAAAGGGCTTCATCCACTTGGCTAGCAAAAGGAAAAGAGAGGTCATTATGTCTAATTACAATTATGAGGTGAAGACAGAAAAGGGGAGAGAGAAGTACTTTTGAGAATTCATTTTTGCACAAAATCAATGAGAAGATGCAAAACAATGTTTAGCATTAACTTTTTTAGAACTCTGGGAATTGACTAAATGCTTACAGGTAACTGGGGAACAAATTGCTAAAGAAAAATAGCTGAACTTTGGTAAGGACAGTAAAGTTCATGGTATTTCAACTTAGGCTGGTCCCATATCTTATTCTTCAGCTCTGCAATAGTTTTGAAAAATAGCATCCTGCACTTACACTGAAATCCAGCAGCTTGGTAGCCACTGAAGGGAAAAGATGCAGCCGGAGCCCTTTCAAATCTCTGTCCCAAAGAACTGTTATATTTGATCAATATTGTGCCAGGAAACATTACTTTGAAGATGTATTTGATCTACTTCCAAACTTAGCCAGTGCAAAAACCCTATTCCCCAAGGAATATTTTCTAAAATGGTTATAGGCAGTGATCAATTTTACAGTTGCCTTAGGCAGAAAATAACAACCAGAGCAACAAGATACTAACCAAAGAGGTTAAGAAGACAAATTGGGGTGGTTACATCAGCAAAAATGATAGTGTACGACCTTTTACATATTTACCCTTCCCTCAGCATAAGTAGAAAACAATGTTCAGAATCAATGTTTTTAGAGACCTTGAAATTAACTAAAGACTTATAGCAAACTGCGGAGAGTTTATTCAAGGAGGAATGAGAGAATCTTGATGAGAACAGCTAGCTTCCTGGCAGTTTAGCTGGTACCAATTCCTTGCTTCTTTCCTTAGGGAAGCAGTAGCATTGAAAGATAGTAGTCTGTGTTCCTGATGCTAGAAGCAGAAGATTAGAGCTGGAGCACTTTCAAAGCTTTATTACCCAGAAATGGTTCTTACTGAACCTATCTGATGCTCCCTTGACAGAGCTCTCTCACACATCCGATTAGAGCCTTCTCAGTAGGGGTGTGGGAATATTTGTCAAACACAATTACAGACAAGTGTTTTAACTTCACATCTGCTAGCTGATAGAAAATAGATAGGACAAACAATAGGCTAATCAAAGAATTTAAAATAAAAGACTAAGAAATAAAATGTCCACAAAAATTTTGGAAAGTTGTGTTAACATCCTGAGTCCACAGTGAGCTCTCGTATGGGTAAAGCTGAATGCATATTCATTAACTCTCAGAGAAGGCTATAAGCACTCACCTTCAACTGACCTTGGGAGTCTGCACAATCAGAAAGTGAAAGGTGAAGACACTTGTAGACTCCTCTGCTGAGTGTCAATGGCAAGATACACAGATGCCCTCAGCAAAGATTGGGAGATTTATTTGTTTCAGGCATTTAAAAAATCTCTGTCATATCCTAACTCACTATTTAAACAACCAAGGAAGAACTTTAGCTGTCACACATAAGAAAGCCCAGCCTTTAAAGAATTAGAAAAATCAATAAACAACAACAAAATATCATTACAATAAGCAGCAGCAAAAACCACCTTTGGGAGGGATAGAAACCAATTTCCAGAGTTGCTGCGTTACATTATTTACAATGCCCAGCTTAATAAAAAAAAAAAGGCATGAAATAAAACAAAAAGTATGTCCCATACATGAAGGAAAACAATAAAAATTGTTCTCAGTGAACTCCAGATATTGACCTTCTTTGTCAAATTCTTTAAAACTTACTCAAACAGCTTACGGAAATCAATTTATGTATCTAAAGGAAAGTATGACAAGGATGATGTGCCTAACAAAGGATATCAATAAAGAGAAATTACTTTTTAAGTATCAGGTGAAAAATTATAAAGTTGAAAAGTACAATAATTGAAATGAAAAGTTCATGGGAGAGGTCAGTGGCAGATTAGAGCTGACAGAAGCGAATGACTAGTAAAGCGGATTACACAGCATGAGGAACACAGAGAAAAAGGATAGGAAAAAATGAAACACCTCAGAGACCTGTGACACACTGTCAGGCATAGAAGTACATATGTGGGAATGTTAAAAAAAAAACTTCTGTCATCTCTCTTAGTCCACTGGAAAGAAAGTTTTGTGCCGTTATCTGTTTCTTATTTGTGAGGGAGAATCCTTTTTGTCTATGTTTTGTATTCTGAGTAGCCACTTTGAAGACAATAATATATAGTCATTAAAAATCATTATTCTATTATCATTTTGTTATGAAATTTTTATTTTTTCATAAAAAATTTCCAATTTGGATGAAAAGCATTAATGCACACTTTCAAAACATTCAACAATTTCTGAGTTGTCTCTGTTAAAAGAGGTACATATCTAGACACAGTATATCAATCAAAACAAAGAAAGAATCATGGAAAGCAACTTATGCAAGATACCCTCAATGAGAAAAACAGACAATTTCTCAGGAGAAAATGTGAATAATGTGATTAGTTCGCTTTCTGTCACTGTGATGAAAAACCTGAGGTAAACAATTTAAAAGGAGGAGCTCTCATCTGGCTCATAGTTCCAGAGGATTTAGCGCATGGTCATTTGGCTGCATTGTCTTTGGACCTGTAGTGAAGTAGTCTAGCGGGGCAGGAAATATGTAATAGAGCAAAGTTACTCACCTTGTGGCAGCCAGGAAGAAAAAAGACTGAGAGCAAGGGACTGTGGTCCCAGTGTCCCCTTCAAAGATACAGCTGTCCCCACACTACTCTAAAGGTTCCATCACCCATAGTTCTACAGACTAAAGACCAATGCTTTAATATATGGTCTTTGGGGAACATTTAAGTTTTAAACCATAGCACAGGGGGACCAGAAGGTAGATGGACAACATATTCAAAGTGCAAAACCAAAACAAAACAAAACAAAGCAAAGCAAAGCAAAGTGAAACACTCTACCAATCAGCAATTCTATATTTGGTAAAACAATCTCTCAAACGACAAAGACAAAATCTCTGACTAATAAAAATTGTGACAATTTGTTGTTAGCTGACCTAACTGACAATAAATACTAAAGAAGGAGCAGGTACGGGAATGTCTAGTCCTATTATTTTTAAACCCTTGGTTTCTTTTTGAGTTGATAAAAATGGGATATGGGTATAGGGCTTCTTTTTGAGGTGATAAAAATGTTCCAGAATTATATAGTGGAGATAGTAACACAAACTTGTGAATGTATTAAAAATCGACACCATTGACTTGAACATTTAAAATGGTTAATGTTGTGGAAAGTGGATAGCATTTCAGTAAAATTAAGTTAAATAGGAAAACATACATAGAAGTATATTGTCTTCCTTCTCTTCCTTTTTTATGTCAGGGATGGATCAGTGGGTGGGTAGCTTGGTAAGTGATAGATGTCAGCTAGGTAGAAGGTGGGTAGAAAGACAAATAAGTTAAAGGGTACATGGGTGGCTGGCCAGCTGGATGGATGGATGAGCTGGTGGATGGGTGAATGCACTGATGGGTAAGTGGAGGTAAGGAGAAAGGAATGGGAGAGAAAAGGAAAGGAAGAATGTTGTAGTAGTTTTCATAACTCTTCCCAGGAAGGCCCAGGCTCATCCACCTCAGGCACAATCCCAGAGCATGTCTTTATCACACACCCCTTCAGTCATGATACATAGGCTAAATGAATAAGCTACTTTAGCTGGTCAGAGAGCTCTGCGTTACTCCTCTAAAACCTCCAAGTGGCAGTTGCTGATAGCATGAGATAAAACCCTTGCTTCCAAGATAATTTCTAGAAGACTTTTACAGGTAGCTGCCCATCAAACCCAGCATTAGCTCCTTGGAACACACAATCTGTCTAAAGACTAAGCCTCCATCCTAGTTGATAAACATATGCCAGCAAAGACTGCATGAAGTACTCGAGGGCTTCCAGCCAGTTAGTTGCAAGGCCAGTTCGAACTCAGACCCTCCCATAGCTCCACCCTGCTGTCTAGAACTTGTCTGGCTTGGATATTTGATTAAACAAACAGACAAACAAACAAACAGACAAACATAACAAAATCAGGTCCTTACCTTTAAAGAAAATGTGGTTCACCAGGACCATGACTGTCAGAGGGTCAAGGTCTTGGATTAAGTTCATCACCTTTCCTTTGGTCTCCTTTTCCACATAGCTGTTGATCCTCTGGGCAGTGAAGGCTTTGGAGAAATCCATAGAAAAGACCTTTGACCCATACAGGCTCTTGGCTCTATCTAGGAAACTTCTCTGTAGCTGGAGCCCTTTTCTGACAAAGAGGGCACTGCCCATCTTCAAGTCCAGTTCCTTGTTGGGTATATTTAGTGCATGTACCAGGTGCTGGAAACCCTGGTGGATGGCAGATTCCGGTGTGGCTGTGAGGTTGAAGCCCAGGGTCCTGAGGATCTGAGCCTTGGTGGCTGAGTGGCCTCCCAGGGACAGCATGGCCAGGGAGGTGGAGATACTCACAGCGGAGAAGAAGATGTTCTGACCCAGATTCTGCAGAGCCAGTCTCTGGTACAGGTGGAAGGCAAAGTCGGTGCTGCTGGAAGACACCTGGGAGATGGGGCTGCTCTTGGTACAGGGAGGGTGTGGAGACCCTCTGCTGGGGGGATTGGATGGGGGCTTGCAGTAGATGAGAGCCCAGAGGCCAACATAAAGGAGGAAGCAATAAAAACAAGAAGCCATTTGGAGACAAATAAGTCTGTAAGAAAGAGAACCACAGAGGAGAGGTGAGCTGAGGATGCAGGCAGGAAACCTTCCACGCTCCCCACGTTACCACTTGGCAGCTCTCCGCTGCAACCTCCTTCGAGTTCCCAGTAACTCCACCAAACAGATATCGTCGTTACTGTGCTGGTTGTACAGGCCCGCAAGAGAGTGTGATGTATAACTCACACCAGGTCCTGACATTAGTTTCTGTGCTGTCTGGAATTCCAAGTCAAGTCTCAGATCCCAATTTCATGATCTTTGCTGTTGTTGCTTCCCAGGTTCATTTTGTAAGAATAAGAGACTGAAAGTAGTTGGCAAATTCCCAGCCCTCGTACTGGGAGTTATCTCTCACCCTCCAAATATATTTTACCCCTTTTGCACAGATTGGATAATTTTCTTACCCTGAAAATGCCTATGCCTGTCCAGGTCATAGGCATTTCTGGGTGTGTTTGTGTTTCACCAAGTGGAACCCTAGAACAGGCAGCTGCCCTGCAACTGTGGTTCCCAGGTGTTCCAAGTGCTGGTGCCTTCCGCTGATAAGATCCAGCTTCAACCATGACTGCTTGCTCCCCATCAAGCCTCATCCAGCAAGACTTGGGCACCAGGGGGATTTCAAAGTGTTAAACTCAACTAAATTTGGTCTAGTGGTTTCTCCATACATGGTGAACTGTAATCTGACTTGGTAAGTAAGCAGACTATAACCTGCTCTTGTAACAAATAGCTGAGTCTCAGCCAATCACAAGCTGCAAACTGTCCAGCCCATATTTCAGATGAGAACATGGCAAACTAAGCTGTGACCCATCCAGCTGTCTCTGTACCTTGCTTCTGTTTTCTGTATGTTACTCCCTTTTCTCTATTAATTAAACCTACCCATGTAGTAGGGTGAAACATTTTTATCCACTCCTGGTTCAGATTGCAGATCAATTCTATAATTGCAATTAAAATCAACGAAGAGCTGCAAAACTAGATGTGTTGTAATTTTTTCTTTTAACAAGACTAAGGACCTCATGGCAACTAGAAACCCCAGTAGGACAGAGTAGGGCTTGCATCCAACTCTCATATGCATGATGGGTGACTTCAGTTCTCTTTTTCACCTTTGTAGAATCTTAAAGAGTTGTTCAGAGGCCTGTGATGGAGCAGCACGTAAAGAGAGCAGTAGGGGACCCAGCATGCAGTAAGTGCTCTGTAAATTACTCCTGTTGTTGCTGCTGTTACTGAATTCAGTGAGGACTGAATGAGTCTTTGATTTGGGCCATTTCAGAAGCTTCCCCATCCTTGCTCACAGCCCCCTACCTGTCCAGTTCCTGCACCATCCTTACACCATTAGGCAGATGTCACTGGCTTTACCACACCATCCCAGACTGTCTCTTGGGGGACAGAAGTAGAAACTTGCCTACATTAACACTGTCAGTGTGTTGACATTTTTCCCTCTCCTGATTTACTGCCCACCGGCACATCCATGTGCAGTGTCTGTACTTGACTCCAAGAGCAGACAGCACATAGCCCACCTGCCTCCAGACTCCTCGCTGCTGTCCATCACACTCCACTGAAGGAGCCTTTACTGGGGGTCCCCCTCCCCACCCAGTGCTCATAAAATAGTCTCTTTCCCATCCTCGGAAACTACTTAGCTATCACCTACCCAAAGACACCCGGTTCACTCTCTTTCCAGCTGCGGCTTCAGCCCTCTCTTTCTTCTTTCTTCCCCTGCTCCTGAAATGTGACTGTACCTTTATTACTAAACAGAGGATCACTGGCTGTGCGTGTCTGTCTACAGTCTGTGAGCACTCGGGATGTGTACTGCATGCATCCAGGGCTCTGGGTTGACACACACAGGCCTAGATGAGGCTCTGTGTGAGTGGGGACAGAGAGAAGGGTTCTGGCCCCTGAGGAGCTTTTGGAAAGATGGGAAATTAGCAAATACAACCAGGTATCAAGGGTGGATGTGATGAGAAAGTATGAACTCCAGGCACACCAGTCCCATAACAAGGAAGGCTGCCAGAGGATACAACAATTGGATGAGACTTCACAAAAGTTAACAAGATGTCATACTTGGGGTCTGGAATACTCCCTAAGCCCTGAGCTAATGATGCTATTGGGAGGTGATGGAGACTTCTGGAGAAGAAGCCTAGTTGGAAGAAGCAGGTCACCAGGGACATAGCTTTGAAGGGCACACTTGTCCCTGGATGCTTCTTTCCCCTCTCTGTCTCCTGGCTGCTGCGAGGACAGCAGACTCCTCTTTCACACATTCTTGCTGTCATGATGGTCTGCCTGGCCTTCCCTCTAAAAGCCATGCAGCCAGGGAGCATGGACTGAAACCTCTCAAATCGTGAGCCAAGTAAACCTTTCCTCTTTTTTTTTTTTCCTGTCTTTTTGAGACAAGTTCTCGCTATGCAGTTCAAGCTGAACTTGAGCTTACTTTGTAGCCCAGACTGGTCTTGAACTCGCAATGATCCTCCTGCCTTAGTCTCCCTAGTGCTGAGATTACAGGCATGCACCACCACACCCATCAGTAAACCTTTCCTATTTTAAGTCACTTTTCTCAGGCATTTTGTCATGGCAATGGAAAGCTGACTTACACACAAGATGCAGATGAAAAGCCCAGGAGAGAGCTTTAGGCTGGGGGAGCTGCCATAGTGAGGGCCAGCGGGAAATGAGAGCAAAGCAGCTCCAGGGAACAGCACAGAGAAGTTTGGGTGAAGCAGGACCCCAGGGCTAGAGCAGCCAGTCCCAAGGTGGGAACTGGTGAAAGAGGCAGCAGAAACAGAGGGCCATGTGCAGAGGACCTGATGGGAGCTGGCACAGAGCAGCACCTCGGTGGAGGGGATGCGCCTTCAGTGCAGCCACCAGAGTGTCCTTCATTGCTCTTTGTACCCACTTCCAGCCCCCACCTGCCTCCAGCAGTCAAGCCACAAGGCAGGGCACAGCACACGCAAAATGCAGGAGGGAGCCACCACCAGGAAGGTGGGACTGAGACCCTGAGTTTCTCCTGTCTGTTGAGCTATGACTGACAGTAAGACCAGGGGTGGGGTCTGTAGCACACTTGGGAGGAGCTGGGAGCTGCTGTGCCATCTCAGGGTCTGAAGAGTCCATGGACTCTGAGATTGTGTATCAGCACCTGATGCTGACACCAATCAGAAGTCACATTCCCCTCCCAACCTCAGGGTGATCCATGATGAGCAATTAAAAAGTCACCAGCTACGTTTGCGAACAAACCTGTTAGGACTGAAGGAAAGATCAGTGTTGTTGAAAGCAAATCGGTAAGGACAATCCACACTGAAGACAGCAAGCTGAAATGAAAGGAAATAAAATAACATTGCCCCAACTCATGTGTAATCCATTCCTGGAGAACAAAAAACTGTAGGGAGGGAAGTGTGAACACTGGGAAAGGCTGGAAGAAATGGTGGCAGAGACATTACTGTGCTTTATGCTATGGGAATTGTGTCTAAAGGAAGAGAGAGATATTCTAGAGGCAGGGGCCCCACAGCCTGGGTGCTTTCTCTGGGAAATCCTGGCAAAGTCTCCCTCGGTGGGCTCTCAGAACCCAATGTCCTGCCGTGTTTGGCCTTCCCCAGCCCAGCTTCCATCCTCCTGGGGTGGTGCCTGCCCTCTCCCCTTGCCCTGCTGTGGCCTGAATGTGGGTGAGATCCATCCATGGAGATGACAGGGATACTGACCTCTCCGGGTCAGACTCGCTTGGCTGCTCCCTCCCAGCTGCTATGGCCTTTGCTGCACCTGCCCCTGCACTCACCAGCCCATTGCTCAAGGCAGCCCCAGCCCCAATCTCTTGTCACTGCACAGAGCAGGTTCTCAGTGCAACCCTGTGCAGCGCTGCCTTCTCCACACCTCAGCAGCTCCCCACTGAGCTCAGGGCAAGAGCCAGGTTCCTGGCCTGCAAGGTCCTTCTCTGCTGTGCGCCACCTGGCCCCGTCCCCAGGTCCATCTCCCGGCACCATCCTCTGACCCCTTTGCAGCTCGGGCGTCAGGGGCTTCATTGTCTTCCAACTGCAGGGCCTCTGTCCGTGATGCATTCTTTCTGCAGGGTCCTGGCTGGGTAGGACCCACCCAGTTGTCCCTTCTGGATAAGTGGCTCCTGAGTCAGCCCCCGATCACTGGGAAGTCGACATCCAATCTCTATCTACTTGGCAAGGTGTGGACTCACTTTCCCACTGACTACGGAGCCTCTCTACATCCTTCACAAGGCACATGCAAGCATGAGCATGTGCACGAGTGTGCGCACGCGCGCACACACATACACACACACACACACACACACACGCGCACACGCACGCTTATCCTCACTCTGCAGAGGACCTTGCTCCTACTTCACGTCAAAGAGAGACCTTCAGAAAACAAGCTGCCCGAACTTCTTTAAATCACAAATCCCTGCTCCCAGGCACCCAGCCCTTCCGCTCCAGACTATGAAACATCATTGAGGAACCCTTCTCCTCGCTCTTCTACACTGAGCTTCCCCTCTCAGTGTTGCTCTGGGCTTTTAAACATGTTCAGGTCTTGCCTACTCGGACAAACCGACACTTTGCAGAGACAAAAGAACAAAGAGCACCCTTTCCTCTCATTCCCCTGGCTGCTTCCTTCTGCATCTCCAGTGTTCACAGCCTCCACAGCTTCTCCTCCTCTCCTTGTCTCGTCCTGCACCAACCCAAGCCTGACCCCGAGGTTTAAAGCGATGGATGTATGCAGCCCAAGCACATCTCACTTGCCTTCCCAGCAGCACTGATACGGAGGCCACCCGGGCTTCTGATGCTGCCCTTCCCTTTGGCTGCCTGCCACGGTGTCCTCTGGGATCTCTCTCACCCCACTGCTCCTCCTCCTCCACACCTGGTTGGCTCCTCACCTCTGCCACCCCAAGCCTGACCTTATATGTCTGCGGGTCTCTGCTTGTGGTTGCTTGGCTATGGCTCTCCTCTGTCTCAAGTGATCTCATCACACCCACGGTGGCTTTCTCACTAAGATATACATATGCACAATGGTTTCATCTGAACTCCTTATCTCTAATTACCTGCCCACCAGCTCCTCCTGAGTTTATAAATAAATCTCAGTGCCTGCCGTGTGACCCAACTGAACTCAGACTTCCAAAGGCCAGCATGTCCCAAGAGTCTCGGCGGAAATCTCTTTCAACTCTTCCCTCTTCAGTTGCCTCTTCAGTGGTTCTGTGGGCCCAGGGTTATTCCAGTACCTGCAGCTTAATTCCCCAGCTCCCTCTACCAGTCATTCAAGTTTGCCTTCAAAATATTCCCCTGCTTTCTCCGCTTCTCCCAGGAGCAGGTTAGTTAGACTGTCATGGTCTCTTGCCTTGAATACTGTGAAAACCTTCTAGCAGGTCTCTAGTACCCTACACTCTTTGCATATGGCAGCTAATATAATCTTTTAAAACTCAAGCCTAGGGGATATAGCTCAGTGGAATAAGCGCCTGCCTAGCAAGCGCAGGGTCCTGAGTTCAATCCCCAGTACCGCCAAAAAAAAAAAAAAAAAAAAAAACCTCAAGCCTAGGTTGTGTTCCTGCTTTTAAATGTTCTGATAGCCTCCCATTGTTCAGAGTGAATCCTGAAACCTTTCATTCGTCCTGTATAACCCAGTCTGATGGTTACTGCCAGAGAGCATCAGAGGCCCTGGCTCCTGACGTCTCTGTCAGGACATTCTGTTAGGGATGCTCACATGGGAATTCTGTTCTTTTCCTGGAGTGTTCTTCCTAGTTCTTTCTTCCAATTTCTCCTTAGTTAATTCCTATTCATTGCTTAGGACCTGGCTCATATAATTTTCTTGTGAAAACTGTCCTTGACCCCTCAGACAAGGAAAATTCCTCTTACTAATAGGTTTTGTTGTTGTTATTTCATTTTGCTTTGAACTCAGGGCCTTCACACTAAGCTACATCTTTAGCCTATTTTTTTTCCTTTTTGAGACAGCTTCTCTTGAAGTCAATAAATTGGCCTGGCTGGGCTTGAACTTGCAATCCTCCTTTGTCAGCCTCCCAGAGTGCTGGGATTATAGGCATGAGCCACCATGCCCAGTTCTACTAAATATCTTTATGCCACCATCAGCCTCTGCATGAAACAAGCACTGCTCCCATAATCTCCTATTTATTTATGAGACTGCCCACTTCCTGAATCAGAGAACTTGATTGGCTTGTTCTCCCTACACACCCATTGCTTAACCAATACTGTGTGTCCTGTAAGTGTTTGATGAATGAATGAATGAATGAATGAATGAACTGAAACAAAATAAAACAGTTTGCCTGTGGGAAGTGATAGTGATTGAAAATGAGCAAAAGGGACTCTTTTGTGTTCAGGGTGATGTGGATTTCAGAACCTATATACAGATATCAAGTTTGAGTTGACTTATACATCTGTCAAAAACAAAGTAACTGATGTTGGTGCTATAAATAAACAGGAAGGAGAAACCAGAGAAGAATATATGAAACAACTGAGGCATTGAAAAACATATGTGTGGTGGCACATGCCTATAATCCCAGCTCTTGGGAGGCTGAAACAGGAGGATTGCTGTGAGTTCAAGGCCAGCCTGGACTAGATAGCAAGACCTTGGCTAAAAAAGAAAAAAACCAGAAAACAAATAAACATACAAATAAATAAATAAAAATACATGAAACAGTTCAGGCATTGGATAACAGGCAGAGAAGAGAAACAAAGAATGTCAACCTCATAATTGTTCCACTTTTCTGCCAAAGGCGCTTTCTGACACAGGAGGAAAGGCAAGGAGACGCAGCAGGTTTACTGAGTTCAGGAGATAGACATCAAAGCTTGGGAAAGCTGAACTTTGCAGCAGAATTCTATAGAGCTTCAGAAATGTTCACAGTCTCCTCAGGGCTACAGCTAAGTACTAAGTTCTAGGAGCATAAAGTAAATTTCCCTGTTGCTGGTCTAACACACATAAACACAAACTAAAACACAAGTGGCTCTGTGCAGAGCAATTGTCATAGGTTTCAAAGCATGGAAACATATTTAGATTATATCTAAAGTAGACAGACCTGCAGCATTCAATCATGTCTCAGAAATACCACTTACTGTCATTAGGGCTGAACTAACTTTAAAGTTACACTAGACACACCCTAGCAGAGCTCAAACACATGCCTTGACAGGACCAAGTGGATCTTCAAGGAACTTGGTAGTAGGTCAAAAACAAATATGACTACACTGCAAAGGAAAACAATCAAAGACAGACAACAAAGTTGTGGTGTTACAATGTCCAATGTCCAACCCAAAATCACTAGACATTTTAAAGATAGGAACATGTTACCCATGACCAGAAGCAAAATTAGGCAATAGAAACAGACCCAAAAATGACTAATATTAGGAAATGAGCAAACAAAGACTTTAAAATGACCAGTAAAATATACTTAAAGAGAAGAGCTATTGATTTAATGTAATAAATAAAACAAGAGGTACTTTGGTTCACAAACTCAATTCTCTCCATGATTCTAGTCACAAACTGGACAAGAAGCGAATCCAATTTCCTCATAAGCTCAACACTGAACCTAACCATTAAATCTGATTTCATTCTCATCCAACTAAGTTCGTTACCAGAATCACAGAAAGAATCAAGTTCGTGAACCAAGGTACCACTGTATTTATAAAGAACCAAATTTGAACTTGGAGAGAGGAAAGAATTCAAGATCTGAAATTTAAAATTCACCAGCCAGATTCAAGAGCAAGCTAACACTACTGAAGGAAAGACCAGTGATCTTGAAAACATATTAGTGGGAACAATTTGAGCTGAAGACAGAAAGCTGGAAAAAATAAAATAATGTAACTCCATCGGACCTGTAGGAAAACATCAAGGAGTCTTGACCCAGTGACCACCACAGGGACAAAGGACAAACAAAACTCCTGGATCCTTAACCTGTTACTCATGAAGAACATGATTATGTTTTCCTCTGAGGCAGTTGGGAAATTGAAAGTAGTTTTTACCCCCCCACACCACCAAAGTGATTCTTCATTTGGGTTTATAGATGCCCAGTAGATAATTAAAAAGCAGGACAAAGGTTGACCTTCCTTCTATCTCTGTAAAGCTTTGGTAAGATCCAGCTTTGCATGTAGACATATTGTTCACTTGAATAGTGTCTAATTACTGCAAAATAGGTTGGTCAGCCTTGATCTAACCTGCAAATCCCCCATCAAGACTGAGAACACCAAGGAAAGATATTTAAGGGGCATTCAACTGTGTCCAGAAGTCTGTAGTCACTGCCCTACACTTACAGTCACCTTGGCTTCCAGCAGAACTTCCACTAGACTGAAACTGCCCCAGACAGACTGAATTGCCCTGAGTGGTAAGGATTTCTTCCTGCGCCATCTTGCAAAAGCAGAACCAACATAGTGATGAACCAGACCCTGACCCACCTTTTCTAGTCCATAAAGGCTGGCTTCATTCTTTTATGAATGTGTCAGTGTGATCCTCTTCATCAGAAATAGGACCCCTTCACAGCCAGGCATAGTGAATGCCTATAATCCCAGCTCTCTGATAGGCTGAGACAGGAGAACCCCAAGTTCTATCCAGCCTCAGCATCTTACTGATTTAGTGAGACCCTGTCTCAAGGTAATAAATAAATAAATAAATAAAAATCTGGCTAGGGATGCAGCTCAGTGCAGAGAGCCTAGGTGCAAGCCACAGAAAAATAAAGAAATGTGCCCTCTTGATTCCTCAAGCTAAAATCCCTTTCCCATTTTCTCTTACTCTCTAATTCTGCCTAACTGCCTATTCTGTCCACAGGTGCATCCTGAAGTGATGTTTTCCTGTGACCAAAGTTGGTAAAAGCTGCTCCACCAGGGTCCTCGTCAGGTCTGAAACTGACGCAGCCACGGTCCAATGGCTTTGGTCCTTGGCAAGAAAAGGGGCAGAAGTGTAGAGTAGAGAAAGATTTCAAGAAATATCGAGCAGAAAGACCCCATGTGTTTACTCTATATAAACTGTATCTAAATTTAAAAAACACTCAATACAATCAGATGAAAGGAAGGCAGTCCTGTCCTTTCTGTCCCTACTCTGCATGATCACAGGCTGCTCCATGTGCCTGGGCCACTCCTCACCTGTGACGCTGGCCTCCCTGCCACCCCAGCGCCGAGGCACCCACACCAGCCTGCCCCGATCCCACAGGAAGCCTGCCTCGCCCTTGACAAACACCTGCAGCCAGCCACAGCTATCACCTGCTCAGTCTCTCTCCCTGATCAGACAGCCAGGGCCTCCTGTGGCTCCCTGCAGGGCAGGGCGGTGAGCAGCACATCACAGGGAGAATGGGTGAGAGGGAGAAGAACCCAGAGGAGTATGAAGGTGGAAGAAGGCATGAGAGGCCAGTGGGAGGAAGTGCCGGAAACCCCAGGGCCAGACTCTGTTGACATGACCCCACCCAGGAGTCTGGTATCAGTGAGCTGCACCATTGATGGACGGTGATGACCGATGGAGTCTGGAATTTTCCAAGCTTGGGTTCTCATCAATGTGTAAATTCTCATGCCCTACTCAGAGCAGCCCCCTCCCCAGAGCCTCTGTCTCTGTTCCATCCAGGAGCCCTCCAACAGTACCAGCACCCTGAGCACCTCTGTTACTGGGGCCTTATGGCCAACTGGAAGACAAAGGTCTGTTTCTCCCCAAACTCAGAAAACCAATACTGCAAGAGCAGCTCCGAAGCAAGAGCAAATCCTCATGTGCCCATCCAAGGCCCATCACAACAGAGCCCTGTCTCAGGCCATCTCCATGGAGCCTCTTCTGTAGCATGAGGGTAGCAGACTTTCTAGAATCTTCTATTCCTGGCTGTAGTATCTATTGCCTTCCTTGTCATCTTTATGTGTCTGCCCCGTTTTTTCATTTTATGGAGGTAGTCACGGCCTTTTAAAAATCTAGCTATATCTGTATACCTTTCTGCTTTTACGCTTATTTTTATATCATAGCTGTTCTTTCTCTGAACAGTAGGGCAGCTTCAGTGCCTCAAAGCTGAACTAGCAAAGCCACCATAATCAGAAGCCACTGTTCAGATGGTCACGAAGCCTCAGCCTACATTATAATCCCCCCTACAGCCTGCTTTGTGGGGAAGTTTGCCCCAGAGCCTCCTGTGAGCCCTTTTGCTGCCACACTGCTCCTTTCTTAGCCTACCCACTGGGGTCACCTGACCTCTTGATGAGGTCACCTGAGCCAAGCTGAGGATTGGGGTGGAGGAGGGGATAGACCTAGCAGAACCAGGCCCTGAGGACTTTTGTCTGCCTGTTCACTTGTTGTGTTGTTTTCTCAGCATCATGGGAGAGATGGGATTCCTGCCTGAGAAAAAGTGAAGGAGATTTTCCCTGGCCTGGTTCAGGACATGATTACTTTGTTCACATCATGGCAAAGAAAGCAACCACTGGATGGTTCCTTATGCTAGAGGGTCCAGCAGCCTCTGTAGGAGCTCCTTCCCCATCCTGGACTCAGCACAGACATGGACAAGTGCCCAGGACGGCACAGTATGTGGGTACCTGTCACATTTATCATTGCCCCAAACACCCTGAGGGCATGCTGCTGTGATGTCCACTTCAAAGACAGAGAAGATTAAAGGCTGGGGCATCCCTCTGACTCACCTTTTGTTCAACTAACTAGGTGGCACAGCTGTGAACTTGACCTTAGTTGGGGTCTCCCATCAAACTAGCTCCTGGAGGTCCCCGTCAAAGCCCTCAAGATGAAAGGTCATTAAACATGACACATGTCCTGGAGCAGGATGAATGCTTATGACAAACTAGTGCAATCTAAAGGAAGGCCATGGTTCAGGAAACAGCAAGTCACCAACACTGGAAGATGCTAGCATTAGGGATGCTCTTGAAGGACGTCGGCAGGAACTGTGTACAATCCTCACAACTTTTCTGTAAATCTGAAGCAATTCCAAAACTTGGAAGTTTAGCAGATGGAGGAAGAAGAGAGCAAGGAGGAGGAAGAAGAGAAAGACCAGTGATGCCCATGCAATCAGGAAACCATTCCCACCTTGACTTAGACCCAGGGACGATGGTGATGACTTTTCTGAACTCCTGGACTAGCAATCTCTAGTGGCTCTGCACCCGGCATGAAACCCCAATGGGTAAAGCTCTTCCTTTCCCAGTTCTCTTTCAATCTCCCTGATCTCCTCAAGGAGAAACTCTCACCCTGGTGCCTGCCCCCTTTGCCGCTGTGGTAGATTCGAGAGCCATCCCTTGTAGTGAAGGGGACCTGGCCTCAGGCTTGGGACTTGCTGCTGAGCTAGTCTTGGTGAAAATAGTAGTAGTCTTAGTGACTATCTTGGTTTTGTTGGGTGGATTTTGTTTCTGTCTGGGATGAGTTATGCCGGTTTTGTATGAATGGTTGTGATATCACTTTTTCTATTTAAACAAATTCATTTTTAACATAATTGAAGATATACCATGACTATATAATGAGATGATCCCCAACTTACATTGGTTCCAGGGCCATGTTTAGAATTTACAATGGTGCAGAACTGGTACCCATTCAGCATTTCAAACTGTGAAGTGTGAATGTTTTTGTCCCCAAACCGTGCTTTGAAGTTTGAGTTTCCATCTTTTCTTGGGTTAGTGATATGTGGTCCAGCCTCTGTATCAGCCCCTGCCCCTGCCTAGACCTCAAGGGGAAATGGCCAGGTCTGTGGGGCACCGTGTCACTGTGATATTCAGTAGGTTGTGTGTAAGGTGTTTTCTATGCATGACAGATTTGCTGACCAACACATAAACTCATTGTAACTTGAGGAACATCTGTGATACAAAAGAGATGAGGACTCAGTCATGATCATCGCAGTGGTTCTGGAGCGTGTGAAATTTGGGAAACAGAGCTAGGGGAGAACACGTTTCCCAAAGGAAAAGGAGGTTCAGCTTTGTGTTTGTTTCCTTTTGTGCTAGTACGTATACTCTACATCAAATTTCTGTTCATCTTAGGAAGGGACTGCACGTATGGAACATAACTTCGTTCTTTTTATCTCCCCGATCTGACTCCCTCTCTCTATCTCTACATGTCCTTACCCTGTGTTCACTATTATTGTTATTTTTTAGTTTATCTTTGTGACTATGGTGATTCTATGCATTGCGGGTAGTCAGTACACGCACAAGACACATCTCTAATCTTTTTACTTCCCTTCCCCACCCTGTCTCTTGAGCCCCTTGCCATTTGCCAAAGATCTACCTTCCTGATTCCTTTTATCAATCATTTCTTTTGCTGTTTATTTGTACATTGGATTACGCAAGTGAGGAACAGTATTTAAGCTTGTGTGTCTGATTTATTTCACTTAGCATTATGTTTGCAAGGTGTGTCCATTTTCCTACAAGTGTCTTCAGTTTACCTTTGTTTAGAAGCAAGTGGTACTCCATTCTTGCCATACATTCTTGGCACCAGCGTGGGCACCTGGCAGGGCAGAGCGTGCTCTCCTGGCTGGGCATGAACAGGACCCTCGGAGGTAAGGAGGAGGCAGGCCCTGCAATGGAAGCTCTGCCAGAATAGGATCCCTGTCTCTCCTGTTCACCTAGCTTCCTCACACCAGACACACTACCTGGAGATGCTCAGTAAATGTATTTTGAGTAAATCACTGGGTGAAACAATAACGACATAAGAAATTTTAGAGGAAACTTTAGAGCTAGTTTCATGATTTCCAGTAGCAGTGGAACAGACTTGTCAGATACGAAAGAGCCTTTTGTGGTCAACCCGACCACTGTTTAAATGGCAAATGAAGCCTGGCAAGGAGAAGGCATTATGATCAAGCCGTTTAGTCAGTGTCTGAGAAAAACAGGAGTCAGGCACGGTGGTGCACACCTGTAACCCCAGAACTTTAGGAGGCTGTGGCAGTTGGATTGCAAGTTCAAGTCCAGTCTGGGTAATTAGTGAGTCCCTGTCTCAAAATAAAAAATCAGATAAGAACCAGGGAGGTAGCTTAGTACAAGGGCCCTGAGTTTGATCCCTAGTCCTATCAAAAAAAAAGAAAAAAGAAAAAAGAAAGAAAGAAAGAAATCAGGGACTTTCCACTTGTGATTATCTTTGCCACCCATTAGCCTGCCACTTCTGGTGCATTCCATGTGGATGATTTCAGGCTGGGAGGTGGTGCTGTAGCTGAGTGGGGACAGACGGGAAGCCAGATGCCTGGCATTCTGTGTGTGCTTGAGATGTAGAAAAGTCCTGAACTTAGAAGCTGTGCAGGGTCTCCCTGCATCATGGGAAGGTAGGTGAAGCACACCTAGGCTTCACCTAGATGGGTAGAACCCACACCTGGGTTCTACCACTGGGTCTGTACCTTCTTGAGTGTGGCTCCTCCCTCTCCTGGTCACCAAGTACATCTGTGGGTGGGCATCATCCCAACTTCACAGGAGGATTGTGTGGCAGAGACCTTCGAGAGTGGAGCCATCACATCTGTCTTGGTGATGCGTCTCATCTTCTCTGAAGGGTTGACCTTGACTTCCACCAATGGCACCAACACCTCCAATTTCAATTAACTCCACTGAATGTTTTTATTTTTTTACTGCACCTCTTGCTGATTGATTTTCTTTACTAGCTTGAAACATTCACAAGGATGAAGGTCTTTATAAATTTTGTTCACTAGTGTACTTCAAAGGCCTAGGACAATTCTTGGCACAGAGTAGATGCTTGGATGGATAGGTGAGTGGATGGGTGGATAGATGGATGGATGGATGGATGGATGGATGGATGGATGGTTGGATGGATGGATAAATGCATAGATAGATGGATGGATGGAGGAATGATTGGAAGGACAAATGAAAGCCAAGGATCCTCACTCAGGAGACTTGCATTTAGTCCTACCTCCGGTTTCCTACATGTGGGTCTTTGTACAAGTTATATGGTCTCCCTGAGCCTCCGTTTCCTCATTAGTGACAGGAATTGTTCCAGTTCCCTGCAGGCTGGTGCATCTGAGCGCTGAGAGCACTTATGCTGAGGAGGCTTTGATAGGCATCTAAGAAGTGTGGAGCACATCAAAGCCAAACCTACGATACATTCCCTCACTCATTCATGAGGTCCGTCCAGTCACAAACATGTGGCTTGAGAATGCTGGTAGAGAAGTAGCTGACTCTTCCTGGAAGACTGAGTGATGCCATGTGAGATGGTGGTGGGAGTGGAGGACATGGGCTGAGCCTCCGGGAGGGGCAAGATGACAGGAACATCGAAGGAAGGTGGGCCTACAGACCCCATGAGGGCCCTGTGGGGAAGTGTCACACTGAGGGATGAGGCTTCCCTCCCAGAGAAGAGCGAAAAGAGGAAGGCACTGGGAAAGTCTGGCCAAGAGACCTGTCTGCAGGGCTCTCTTCTTAGCAAACACATGCTGAGCATAGGCCACTTGGCACATGCTGGTCAGGGCACTTGGACACAAGGGCCCCTAGGTTGCTTCCAGAGGGTCACGTACAACACAGAATAACTGCCTGAGTCTTTCTGTAACTGAGAACCTGTCATGGCCCCACCTACCTCTCCAGCCCCACTGCCCACTTCTTTCTGAGTTATTTTATTACCCTGGAAACAGGAATCTCACTTCATTTCCTCATCGTCCACTCTCAGGGACATTGCATAAGCTTTTCCTACTGCTTGGGACATTCCTTCTGCTACCTAACCTCTTCTTCTTTTTTCTTTTTCCTTTTTCAAAACTTTCTCTTTGAAGTGAAGAACGAATTTGTGTGTGTGTGTGTGATACCAGGAATTGAACTCAGGACGTTGCACTTGCTAGGCAGGTGCTTGTGCTGCTGAGCTATGTCCCCAGCAAAGTAAAGAATGAAAATATGGCTGTGAAGGTAGGAAATCATATTGAAAACTATTTAAAATATGCAGCAGTCACTTTGAAGATAGAATTAGTTAAAAGCAAGATGAATAAAGCACTACAGTGTATGCCCAATTTCTATTTGAAAGATGAATGTCTTTTTTATAGATTCTTAACTGCACTGGAAACACACACGCTTAAGTGCAGTTGTAATTAACAAGCTGTAGGTTAAAAACACATGAGATCCCAGCATTTGGAGCTCTCCCCAGATGTCACAGGAAGGCTTCCCTGGGTCTCCAAACTGGATCAGACCTGAACCCCGGTCACATTCTCCCGTGCACCCCGACCATCTGTCACTTCTGGGGTGAGCACCACTGCCCTGCTGGAATGAGCAGCCAACCAGAGTTGGGAACCCAGCACCAGTAACAAATTAACAGGACACAGTTTTAAAAGGGGAGACATTTTATTGTAAGGAAGAAAAAGGCAGAAGGAAGAAAGGTCCTCCAAAGTGAGGGAAGACAGTTCCAGAAAGATGGATTCTCGTGGGCCCTTTGTTTCCAGCCTTTTAGACCTGGTTTTGGAGGCACCCAAGTCAATACCTGGAACCTGTCACAAAATGATTGGCTCTCTGGACTGTTGTAATGAATTCCAGGCCACAGGACCCTAACCTGGGTGCACTGCCAGTGTGCGCGTTCCTTTGGTGGGCTTTGTTTGATGTTCCTCACCCACTTGTCTTTGTCCTGGCCTTATGACTGGGATTTATAGGTTGTTTAGGAGGGAGGAGCCTTATATACAAGATTGAGTTAGTGATTAAGGTAGGGGATGTGTGGGCATCTGTGCAGAAACGGTGACGTAGCATGTGGAGGTATATATGTGTGTGCGTGATACAGAGGTGTGCATGCATACTTTGTATACTAAACATGAGCTGGCTTTTAGGTTATGCAGACCCCCGTCTCCTTTGCATTTTATCGGAGATGAGGAGAGACAGCGAATTCCGTTCCGAGCACCCGGCTCCTTCTGTCCTCTGTAGGTCAGCTCTCCCTCAGGTCTCGATTTTCTTCCTTTTCATTGCTCCGAAAGGAATTCCTCTAGTTCACGTCTAACTCTTTCTCATCAGGATTAGCCAGAAGGCCTAATGAGGGCCTTGTTCTGTTCTCTTCCTGCCTACAGGCCCCTCCCCCTACACATCCACCCTTCATCGTCTCGCTGGGGTTTGGGATGACGAATGGGTGAGTGCGGACACAGTGGAGAAACCACATGCAGATTCATCACTGGGGCTCTGATGTTTGCCAGACAGCGACTCTGTGAAGCCAGAGCCAGCTATGCTGTGTAAGCAGAAGCCCAGAGGCTGCCCCCAAGCTCCGTACATCACCATCTGATGCAGGATGAACTGCATGTGCTGGAGACGCATTTGTGAAAATGTGCTAACAGACTAGGCCAGAAAGGATGAGCAGAAGCTCACCAGGCAGGAGGAAGAAATTCTCATTCTGGGTGGTTGGGAGCCAGTGTCTGGATCACAGCTCTTTTAGAAGATTGCTGGTGGTCTCCAGGACACAGGGAGGGGTGGAGGGAGGTTTCAACAGCAGCTCTTGGGCAAGCCTACAGGCCAGGTGCACTTTCCAGGCAGGGCACCTAAGCCCGGGAGACGGGTCTCTCATCTTCCTTTCCAAGGCAAAGAGGCTGAGGCTCAGAGAGATGAAGCCATATGCCCAGGCCACCCAGCCACTCAGCGGAGCCACTGCCCCACTCTCCTAAGTTGCACACCTGAGATGTCACCAACGGCCATCTTGTCACTGCTTAGCGATCTCCGGCTCCCAATGTCACCTTCTCCCTGACTCCAGGAGCGGCTGCACTCTGGGGCCTCAGGGCCTTAGTACCCCACACGGACCCACCTGTAACCTCTCTAGGCCGCCTTCTCCAGTGTCTGAGGTCTGGGGCTCTGGGTCCACACGGAGCCAGGATGAAGGCAGGAATCTCTCTAGATCACGAGTGAGGTGCTGAGGTAAGCGCAGGACCCTGCCCTCCCTGCCCCGAACTAGAAGCATGGGTGCTGCTGCATGAGGCTCTTTCACCCCTCGGAGCCTCAGCGTCCACCTCTGGCTGTCCACAGGGCCAAGGTGGCCAGAAAGGACACAGTGAGCTGCAAACTGCTAGGAGAGACAATTGCTGCTCATCCGGGCTTCCTAGTGCTGAGCCAGTCAGGATCTGCTCCTCCAGAGATGTCACCAGCAAAGGACCTGAAATGAATCACCTACACTGAGGCCCAGGTGACCTTGGGAGCCACGGGCGCCCCCTAGTGTTGATATATTAGATCTGCAGGCCCAGTTTGCCAGCCCCACAGAGATGCAGACCCCTTGAGGACAAGCCTCAGCTCCAGGATCTTCTTTTTGTGCCTGAAATACACACAGCCAGCAGTGAGTCCTCTCTGCTACTTCAGCTGCCTCCTCTTAAAGTTATCCAAGGGCTGCACCCTCCCCACCTGTGTCACCATCTACCTACAAGCCTGGTTGGCCCAACACCCCTGCATGGACACTCTGGGAAGATGACCATGTAAGATAAGAACCCACTCCTCTCTCACTCCAAACCCTAGGTACCTGCTGTGACTCCCACCTTCTCCAAGTTGTCCATCAACAGCCAGCAGGCTCAGCAGGAGGAAGAGAGCCTGTTTGCTAAATAACAAAGGCTAGGACATGGTCAAGCGGGTGAGTACAGTGTTTAATCCAGAAAACCCAGTGTGCAGGGAGGGGGTTGGAGTGGCCCGCGAGGCAGTGCATTGGCGTAGCCAAGGGAGATGCCATGGTGCAGGATCGGGTCAGAGTGTGCCTGTGGCCCCCACCCCAGAGAGATAAAGCGTGTTCATCCCGGCCTGTAGTTGAGCTCTGCAGTGAGCAAGAATTCCTCTTTATTTCCCATTCGGGTTAGAAATCTTTCCCAAGAAGAGCACAGATGGCATGGTGGTCTCGTAAAGCATCACGAGGTACGGTCGATTCATCACAACTTTTTGGGGCTTCTCCATGGGCAGAGTCTCCGCTCCGGAGCCTGCAGCCCCCTCAGTTCCCTTCTCATCCATCTTCAGCTCAGCCTTGTGCACCACCTGCAGGGACAGGGAGAAGGTCAGCGCCTGCCCCACCACCCACAGAGCGCCCCAGGCTGGACGGGAGGCCCAGCGGGGGAGGTGGCTGGGCCGAAGTTGCCCGGCATAGCTGTAGACGGGCTGGTGCCGGTCGCCCGGTGCTCCTGACTCCTGTGTTGTCATTGCTGTGTGGCACTGGGCAAGGAAGTGAGGGCTCTGGGGGGTCGGGTCCTGGGGGGCATGGAGCGGGGCTAGTGATGCGTCTAAGAAATCTCAAGGAATCATAGAGTGTGCTGACTGCTGAGGAGGTCTGCTGAGTCTGAGCTCACCCTGGAGGATGGATAAGGGGGGGCCAGGTTCCAGAACAGCTATGGAAGCTCACTGAGACCTCAGACCCCCAGGTCCACCCCAACAGTGTCACCCGGGGGATCTGTGCACCCCTGTGAGATTCTGACATGTTTCATTCTAGCCTGCAGAATCCCAGCCATTTGACTTTCAGAAAATAGGCCAACACCCTGTATTGGATTCACAATTACCAGCTCACCCAAGTACAGAAAAGAAACCATCCACTGAATTCAGTAAAGCGCTGTGGAGAGGGAGCACTGCCCTGGAACATTTTGGAGAAATCTCAGAATCAAGGCAGGGACACTCAGAAGCTAGAAAATTCCATGAACTATTTCTTCCTCTGTGTTTTTGCCAAGTTGTGAGCCAACTCTCTCAAGCTGGCCTGACCCTCCCTCTTCACCTCACTATGCCTGTCCCCACCACGATGTCCCCGCTGCCGTCCCACCTCCAGCCCCTGACCCCACTCCTGCTGGCCAGTCACCCCACACTCCCCTCCCATATCCCCTTAATCGAAAAGGTTTGCTCAATGTCATACGTTACATCCAGGCAAATCTGAATTCAAGATAGGCAGTGAACATGGTTGAGAATGTCCATGTCCCATGCAATAGTCGGCATGTGCTCTCATCAACAAAATTATTCATCATTCATCTGAATTCAAAAGTAGCTGAGTACATACCTCATATCACATCTGCTCAATCTGATGGCCCTGGCTGGGTGGTCCTCTTTTCTCGTCCCAGGAGGTACCACTCTTGCCAGAGACCACAGGACCTTTGTGTACCCAACTCTTCAGCATGGGAAACTGTTTACCCCTTACTTCCATGAAGCCTGTGAGGCCTCTGGGAGGAAGTTCTGGGCCTGATAAATGTCTCTGGGCTTGATTCATGTTTGTGGCACTGAACCAACTTCAAACTGGCACCAAGAGAGGGAAAACTCTAGTTTTCAAGAGTGGAAACAAAAGCTTAGGGGCTAAGGGCATGGTTGAGGCTTGGCCGGGGGTCACCCAGCTGGCTGGCGCGGCACTCGGCTCCAGGTTGGCCTGTGTGGAGGCAGTGCCCTCATTGGTCTTGCCACTGTGACAGTGGCCCTGCCGGCTCTGTGAGGCTCCCTGCTTACCTCTCCCACTTTCAGGCTGCGGTAAGGGGAGATCCGCGTGAGGTCACCATGCTGCTCGAAGATCTCGCTGACGCCCATCTGGGAGAGGATTTTCTTCATGTTGTAAGTTCCAGAGATGTGCATTCTGGGAACGTGCACATCGACAACCCTGCGGAGTCACAGGAACAAGGGTGAGGCAGATGGCACCAGTGGGCAGATGAAGAAGGAGACCTTTGTCTTCCCGGTGCTGAGAGCCTCAGATCTTCTGTGTCCCTTGGATGAGGAGGGGCTCCTTGACCCTGGGGCCCAGGAACCTAGTTTGAAAACACCTTGTCCTCTCTGAACTATGTCCCTGGTCCCACCCAACCAGCCCCAGGGCCTCCATCTAAGGAAATGCTCTCAAGTCCCCTGTGCACCATGCACAGGATGACATCCACCCTGCACTCTTGGTCAGGCCCACACCCTGAGCCAACCCTACCCTGCCAGGCGTGAGGCTAGAGAACTGGAGTCGGGCGAATCTGAATGCAAGTCCACGCTGCCTCTGTGGGCCTCAGGGTTGGGGCAGAGGGTCGCAGACCTTGGGTTATGGGCCCCGAGAGCAGGATGCCAGCCGTCACTGCTGGGGAGCTCAGTCCTCACCCCTCTGTGCCTTTATTTCCGCCCAGGCATCTCCTCAGTGCTGTGAATTGAATTACCACTGATGGACCTGACAGCTCCCAACACTACCTTTCCACTCATTCATTCATGGAGCAAGCGGTTGTTGAGTGCCTACTGTATACCAAATGCAGTTCTACATGCTCAAGGTGAATCCATGAACAAAAAATGAAAGATCCCTGCCCACAGCCTGTGTTCCCATGGGTAAGACATATAAGGAAATCGACATGAGGCCAAGCAAAGGTGGGCGTGTGCACACTGCCGGTGGTATGCAAGGGGGCAGGCATGTCAGGAAAGAAAGGAAACAGAGATGAGCTCATGGGAATCAGGAATGCTAGGAGGCAGATAAGAGGTTTGGGCAAAGCATGAAGCAGGCAGGGAACCAGGCAAATGTGACTTCTTTCCCAGCATAAAACAGGGAGCCATGGAGGGCCTTGACCAGAGGAGTGATATGGTTTTGTTAAGGATAAGAAAGGGTCATTCCATTTGATCTGTTAAGAATATAGCCTTGGAAGCAAGGTGGTGTATGCCTGCAATCCTAGTACTCTAGGAGGCTGAGAAAGTAGGATCACAAGTCTGGTTACCTTAGTGACTTAGTAAGATCCTATCTCAAAATAAAAAGTAAAAAAGGGGGCTGGGGATATATGCTCAATGTGAAGTCCATGGGTTCAATTCCCAGTACTGTGGAGAAGGAAGGAAGGAAGGAAGGAAGGAAGGAAGGAAGGAAGGAAGGAAGAAAGGAAGGCAGGGAGGGAGGGAAGAAGGAAGAAAGGAAGGCAGGGAGGGAGGGAAGCAAGGAGGGAGGACATGGACATCTCTGGGAGGTCTGGTAAACAGAAACAGGGCTGTGGAGTTGGTGGAGAAAGCTGGGCTGGAGTGAGCCATGTGGGTGCCATGGTGTTGGAGGAGATGTGGAGAGCCCTGCCCTGGGCTCCTTAGGAAGCGTCAGTGAGGATGACCAGACCCTGAGGGCAGAGGGACCAGCAGAGGAGAGGAAAACCTGAGAGGAGGAAGGAGCAGCACCAGGGAGGCTACCCTGGGGGAGAGGGGTTCTGAGGACTGGGGAGGGGCCGTGAGCTGGCCCCTTGGTAACCCTAGTGACAAGGTCGCAGTGGGGGAGGTGGGCACCAAAGGCCAACAGGAGTGGTTTTGAGACACTGGCACGAGAGGTGAGGGCAGTGAGCAGGGGCAGCTGCTCCAGGCCTGCACCGCAAAGGGGAGCTGTGAACCGATGCTGCTGGGAACCAGAACAGCACCGCAGCTTCCTGCAGGCCAGTACAGAGGGACAGGCGTGTGGGCACTGACAGAAGCTGCCCGCCTTGCACTTACTGCAGAGAAGCCCCTCTTCATGCTGTGAACTATCCTTGCACCTTGGGAGGTGAGGCGAGGGAAAAGTGAGAGTGTCTTTATAGCCCATGGCAATGACTCAATAGAGAGAGCTGGCTGATGTAAGGAAGAAAAGAGGGAAATCTAAGGCCACATGGTGAGGTGCAAGAGGGCATGGGACTCTGCATACAAATAGAGACATCAGTGTTAGCTCCTTCTAAGTGGAAAGGCAGGCAGTTCAGGTGCTGATGGGAGACTGGAATGTGTGTCCGGTCCATAGTAACAGTGAGCAGAGCCTCTGGGCAGGGATCAGACCCTCTGAACTTATCCTCAGGCCTGGCTTTCGAAGACATAGCAACTTCTGGCCTCCTAAAGGGTGGGCTGGGTAGCTCGATTTCCTCTGGGAGAAACTGGGCTTCACTCTGGGGAATCACAGCAGCAGGCCAAGTTAGGCAAAGGGAAGCGAGTATCTGCCTTTGGTACCAAGGCAGGGTACTAGAAGGACCTGTAGCCTAAACTCTGACATGTTCTATGCACTTATAAAGTGTGGGGTGTGTCTTTGGCATGTGTTTCCTGACTTGGTTCCTGAAGACCACAGAAGTAACACAGAAGAATAGCCCATCTCTCCCCACTTCCTTGAGGACAGCAGAAGAGGCCTAGTATAATTTGCTTAGGACACACTTCATGGTTTGGCTGTGACACCATAGTTGAAAACTTCATTCTATTCATGATGAACACCTCACTGCTCCCTTTAATACACCAAGCTTCCTTTGCCTAGGATTCTGTCACTCTTCTCCCTGCTGTAGAGCCGAAAGTCTTGGCTCAAGTGCCAAGACTTCCCTCCAGGAAGCTTTCTCTGACCTTTATCATCCATAGGGCACCATGATTCTAGTGCATCTCCCTGGGGGAGCCAGTGTTTCACTTGATTCCCAGCATACCTCCTGCTGTAATAGAGGCTCATCCTAGAACCCCAAAGAGCTTGGCCATGTGGGACAACCAGAAGAAATGCAGCATGGAAGAGGTAAAGATAGCAGAGTAGGAGGGAACAGAAGAAGGAGCAAGAGGTATGTGCACCAGGCACCCTCTACCTTTTCACCAGTATTTTTTTCCATCTGCCAAAAATGTCTGCCTGCAAGTTCTCCTGTAGCTGGCTCATCTTGCCCTTATCAGGCAGAATGAAAGTGGCGGTGAGGTTTCGCTGGTAGGGTATCTCCAGGATGGTGCAGGAGAGCTGCTTGTCATAGCCCATGTCATACAGCCCACTTCGGAACATCATGGGCACCTTCACTGCCTTGTTTCTGCTCACAAAGAAATCTTCCTCTTTTGTTTGTTTTGGATCAAACTCACGCTGCCACCTGGCTTAGGATTGAGAAAGGACAAAAATAACGTGAGTGTCCAGTTGATAAGAAGGTGCTCAGATCCGACTTGCACTGGTTTCTGGCCACACAGATTCAGAGTAAGGCCCTTGGATATTCAGGGATGTCACAGCAAGACTCTAGGAATCCCTGCCCTTCTTCCAAGCCCTGAAGACTTCTGGGGAAGTGGGCTCAGGCTCAGGGTCAGCTCTGAATGAAACCAGAACTAAGGCTGCTGAACAGGGAGAGGAGCAGCCCCTCCCCTATGTCCAGATGCCACTGAGGATGAGAATGTCTATAGCTGATGTGTCAAACCAAGGGAACTGAACTGCAGATAGTGTGTGTGTGGGCTTGGGTATGACATGAGTGCACACACTTCCTTTGATTTTAAATCAACCATAAAGGAGCCACTATCATGTGGGGCTAAGAAAACTCATGAGACAGGCTGTCCTCAGGAGTGCTGGGCCACAGGGGACACCCAGGGCTGGGAATTTGGACATCTCCTTCTTGATCCTGAGGACACATCTCCATTACACATGACTCAACTCTGTATCTTTTCAAACCTGTTACACTCAGAGGCCTCAGTATAGGGCCCTGAGAGTCAACTCCCTGAGTTCCAATTGTGGCTTCATTGTTCTAAAAGGAGACCTTGGACAAGTGTCCAACCTCCCTGTACTTCAGGATCCTTAATTCATAGAAGGAGGCTATTGATAAGTACCTCCTGGGCCTTCCTTGGGACTTGGGGAGAGAAGGACATATGATTCAGTGACTATGTATAGTGAGTGTTGAGTGCATGCTTGTCATCATCAGTGTCTTTACTGTCGTTGTTCTGATGCGATCTAGTGACAAAAGGACTTGGAGAAATCTCTAATTCTTCTTCTCTCCTTTCTAGGTTAGGCAGACCATGGATTCAGACTGCCATTATCAATCCTTTTTCCCTAAATAGCCATCCATCTCCCTGTGGAATTTGGGAGACCCGACATTCCATATTCAGGACTACATTACCCACAACCCAGGAGTGACCTTGCTGTGACTTTCTAAGTTTCACCTGGTTTCGGCTAATCTATGTAGTGTGTGTGTGTGTGTGTGTGTGTGTGTGTGTGTGGTATGTGAATGGCTGTGGGGAGGAGATTAAGCTTGAGTTTGGGAACATTTTTTATCTTCTTTTTCAGTTTCTCTCTTAGACCTAGCGAATCTACAAATTCTGGTATGGAAATGAAGCCACCAACCAAAGAGACCATCACCACCATTATCAACACAATCATCATTCTGTGCATGTACTTGACATGGTGGAAAGTGCACAGCTCCAGGGACAAGAGAAGTGGATTCCAGCCCTGCGTGTCATTGCCTGGCTTTGGAACTTGGAATAAGCAACTAATATCTCTGAGTTTCTCTTTTCTCAGCTAAGAAATGGAGACAAGAATGTCAGTCCATCCTTTACAGCCAATGTTGTCAGGATACACAATAACAATGAAAATGTACATATGGGGAATAACTTAAGACTTCACAAAGCTCATTTCACAAACATTTCCATATTGATTTCCAAGGGTTGTGCATCATAGTATTCATTTTGCTGATAGAGAAGTGGGGTTGAGAGGTTAGTTGCATAGGAATTCAAGCTCACAGAAGAAAGTGGCCAGATTTCTAACCCAAGTCTATTGGATACCCTATCTCCTCCACACCAGCGTGCCCAAGTCTTACCTCGAAAATAAATGTAGTTTGTAAGAAGCATCACAGTGCCAGGGTCTAGATTCTTGACAAGATTGTCAATTATCCCGTGGGTTTTCTGACTGACATATTTGTTGATCTGCTTCTGGGTTTTTTCTAGGTTGTGGAAGTTGGCAGGGAGAATATCTGCATTGTACATGTTCTTGGCCATTCTCAGGAACTTCTGCTGTGGCTGCAGCTTCTGATCCATGAACAGGGTGTTGCCAAAGTGCAGCTTGACATCTTCCTCATCCCGGTTCAGCTTGTAGAGGAGGTGGTTGAAGGCCTGGTGCAGGTCCCTCTCTGGCATCCCCTCGAAGTTGAAACCCTTCTTGATCTCGGCCAATGTTGAGTCCTGGGCCCCGAGACACAGTAGAGAGAAGGCAGTGGAGATACTCAAGGGTGAGAAGAAGACATTCTTCCTGGGGCTGCTGACAGTCAGTTTCCTGAGCAGCTTGAAGCCAAACTGCATGTTACGTCTGGCCAGATCCTGTTCGTTCCTCTCTTCCTTCCACCCTGGGGGATGGATCTTAGACACTGAGATGGGAGAAGAGACAGTAGGATTTTGATGCCCTTCTGTGGTGAGGAGACCAGCCAGGAACAGGCCCAGCCCCAGGCCCAGGCCCAGTGTGAGGTTCATTGTCCTTGGAGATCGTCCTGTTGAGTAGCAGATCTGAAGTTAGCAGGAAAAATCACAAAAGAGGTCCCTTGTTTCTATCTTGTTTCTAAGGAAGGCCAGGTGAAAAGAATCACAAAGGGGCTGGCATGTGATGCGGAGTAGCATCCTACCTCTGAACCGTGAGTGTCACCCCAGGGACTAGAAATGATTGGTCTCACTGAATAAGTGAGGACCTTGAGCAGTGAAGACAGCTCCTGTTTTGTTTGTTTGATTTTTAAGAATAGGAAAGTTTCCTGGAGAAAAGAAATGAAGAATAGGAACAGAGAATAGGAATAGCTCCTGAGAGACAGGAGGGATCCTGACCCTGAATGGGTTGCCAATGAGCCTACTTCGGTTTCTTTCTTTCTTTCTTTTATTCTTTCTCTTTCTTTCTTCTTTTAGCTTTTTAAGACAGGGCCTCACTATGCACTTCAAGCTGGACTTGAGCTCACTTTGTATCCCAGGCTGGCCTTGAACTCATGACAATCCTCCTGCCTCAGCCTCCTGAGTGCTGGGATTACAGTCATACACCACCACACCCGGCTTCTTTGGAGCCTACTTCTCCAAAGAAGTTTTATAGAGCAAAATAATGAGGCAGGCACAATGTGGATCAAAACTGTAATCAACCAATAAGATTAAAAGTACAGTTGCTTCAGTAACATTGATCCAATGGTAGCAAGGACATATGGATGACATCACTAACCTTGGTTAATGATCTATAGTTTTATTTTTAGTTTTATTCTCAGGAGTCTTAGTCTTAGCTTTAGTGGCCTTAGCCTTAGTGGGTAGGAGAGGATAGCCTACCTCTAATGAGATAATGGGAAATCCAAAAGGATTATTGGTGATACCAATAATCTCAAGACAGCGACTGGTTTTGTACCTTCTTCCCCTATCTTGTTGATTCAATTCCTTTGAGGAACTTGTTTTTACTTCACTCTAGCATTCTACAGCCTGGGCATGGGGCCCAGAACATGCCATTTTAATTCTCCAAAATTGCCACATGGACTGATTGAAGAGTGAAAGACTAAAATCAGATCCATCCATGTCTTTCCTGGAGAAAGCAACATCTTTGTAACTTTTGGGTGATTGGCTTAATGGTGTAATCTGGAAGAGGAACATGGCCGTGACTTTCAAAGGTGGAAGGAGACAAGAGAGGTAGGGCTGCAAAGAAAAAAATGGGCAGCCATATCTGAGGACATTTTTGCAGTCACTGGATCGACCTCTTCTTGATGCCCATTTACCTCCATTTCTGTTTTAGGGGTCAATAGATTTCCAATTCAGACTTAGCTGGTTTGAGTTGGATTTTTTTTTTCCAATTTTAGTATGTGCTGCTGAAGCAGGCAGGGATTTTTTTTTTCCCTCAGAGCCAAAAGAATTCTGACTAATTTACAGAAAGAAAGCACTTTGTGTAAGATCACATGCTCTGAAAGCAGTGGATATCGTGTCGTGGGTAACCAAGGCAAATCCCAGGTTCTGGTAAAGTACCTACCCCATGCCCTTTCCAGAGAAGGGAATAGTCATGCAGAGGAAAAGCCAAGCCCATCTAGTTCTGGAGGGTTGCCCCTTTCACCAGCTCCTTGGCTCTGATATCTCCCAAGGACACTATGAGCTTTGAGAGGACAAAAGTTTCATTTTCTGTTTTCCTCTAATCTCCAAGTGTAGGGCTTACAAGAGCTGCCAAAAGCATGGTATTCTCAAAAGTTTGTTGCTTTCTCTAGCTGACCATTCTATGTTCAACGATTTTTATAATAATTTATAATTATGTAAAATAAAGGCAAGTCTCATTGCTAAGGCCTCTGTTGTATCACCCAGAGCTTCACATGCCTGCAATCCATGGCCACTTAGCTGTCCCTGGCCACTTAGATTGGGCTCACAGGAGCACTGTTTTCAAGGGACTCAGGTGCATGTTTTGTGTTTAGGGTTGCTTTAGGAGGAGGCTCTAGGGAAGCCATCCTAAGGACTTGACTCTGGAGAGCTGGCCTTTTAGATGGCATGAGATATTCGGTGACTATGATCTGCCCCCAAGGATAAGAACCTGGCACCTAACTTCCTGGGACCATTTGCTCCTTTCAGTGGAAGACAACTATCAGGGCTGGGAAGGGTGGCTGGGAGCTATAAGCCACTAAACCCATCATCCCCCGGGAATCCACAGGCCCTGCGACAGCGGAATCCTAGCAGATGGACACCGGGAGCTATTTCTGGCTGACCAGACAGGTGCAAGAAGATTCCCTAGCATGAAGCCTGTGCCTAGGAACCAGGAGCCTTAGCTCTTCCTGGATTGTGTGTATATCCTTCATCACAGCAGACACAGTCTTTGAGGAGTCAGCTATACTGTATTGACAATTCTGATAGTTACTGTTCGATTTTTAAAGTTGTCCACTCCTCCCTCACCCTGCCTGTGAGCCTCAGAGAGCGGGCCGCTGGAGCCAGATCCCAAGGGAGGACCTGACTGGTGCAATATCATCAGAACACTCCTGCTAGTGATTGGTTAGAAGACAGTCATAATCCAATCAGGACAAGTTCAGGGAGGGTCATGTGATGTATGTGGTCCAATCAGGGCAAACGTCAGACCCCTTGGCAAGTTGGGTGTTTCTCTCTCTGTTCCCTGGATGCCTTGGGCAGGAGCGGATGGCAGAGAGACTAGCACCCGATGCTCCCCCCCGAGGGAAGTGAAGACAGCTGAAGCACAGAGGACACATACCAGGGCTTCTCCACGAGGCTGGAGCTAGGTCTGTGCTCTCTCCACCCTTGCGTGGATGTCAAGTTACCTGGCCAGGTACTTAAGGCTAAAAGCATCCTGACAATTCAAGGAATTTTTTTAAGTTCCAGGGCTATGGAGCAGTGCAGGACTTTGTCCTCTGGTCCCATGGCATCCTGAAAACAACTTCTTGATCTGAACCCAGGGGTCCTCAAAATACCTTCTATTCCCCAGGACTATGCTTGGTAAAAAATTAGGGAGAACTAGTGATGTTTGATAAAAATTAGGAAGAACAGGGGCTCTGTGGGCTGTCTGAAAACAGATCTTAGGAGAGGGGGAATCTCTAGGAGAATCTTTCAGGATGCTTCTAATAAATGAAAGAGAACACAAAACACGAAGGAGCCAGTCCCAGGCACTGTCAGGTAGGGCAGTGGACAGAGGCCACCTAGATTGACAGTCAGAGCTTCTGCTGCTCCCAGTGGATCTGCACCATGGCAGCTGCACCACAGAAGGAGCTGAGGAACTCGCTCAGCAGGGTGTGGCAGCCACGGAGCTGCAAAGCTGGGAGCAACCTGGCAGGAGCTGCACCTGTGAGTCAGGGCACCTGTGAGTCAGGGCAGGCTCTGCCCTCTCAACATGGGGAAGCTGCTGGGCTCCACCCAGAAGACACTGCCTGGAGCATCCCGCACTCTCTCGGCTTGGCGGCAGAGGTCCCTTGCTGACTCCTGAAAGTGTTCCTACTTCCCTGAGTTTCTAACATGAGGAATGACTGGAGAATGACAATTTTGTGCTAGTTAGACAGCACAAGGCCAGCCCCTTGGTCCTACGGACACCAGCATCCTCATCTATTAAATGTAAGGTGAGGGGCTGGGGATGTAGCTGGGTGGTAGCATGCACAAGGCCCTGAGCTCACTCCTCAGTATCATACACACACACACACACACACACACACACACACACACACCTCAAACAAAAATATGTAAGGTAAGGGTTCATTCTCTTCCCCATAAAGGCTGCTCTGAAGCTGGTGGCCACTCCCAGGGTCTCAGCTTTCTTCCATCCGGGAGCCTGGGTCACAGTGGTTTGTTCAGTCCCCTCAGTCCCCTCAGGCCTCCTGCCCAGCCCCCACCTGTTGTAAACAACCCAGCAGCTCACACTAGCCCTATTCTGGGACTTCCCATCTGTCATCCTGGTCCCTAAACTGACCCAAATTTGTCATATGGGTTAGATGCCTGAGAAGGATAAACTTCTTTTCCATCAATTAAAATAGCTGAGCGACTGGTTATTTCCCAATAAATTGACAGGTTGCTCTCCTAAGTTGAGCAATTCTTTGTTGGGTTTTAGTTTGGAATGTGCATGCGTATATATGTGTGTTTGTGTGTTGTGAGTTGGATGTATGTGTGTGGCTGTCAAGAGAAAAAGAAAGAGAGAGAGAGAGGGAGGGGAAAAGGAAGGAAGGAAGGAAGGAAGGAAGGAAGGAAGGAAGGAAGGAAGGAAGGAAAAAAGAGAGAGAGAAAGAAAAAGCTTAATCCAGCGGGGCACCCTTGGAGCAGATAAAGCTAAAATTCAGTGCTTCAATTCTCTAACTATGCTGGTTTCCCATCTCCCATTAATTTGGGAACAAACTTCCCCATAACTTCCCTATTCTTTTACGACTAGATGAAGCATCCCACTGACCCAGGGCTTCTCCCTGACTGAGGAGCTGTCCATTTCAGAGTCAGATCCCACCCAGGCAAGAAAACATCTGAAAAGCAGCTCAGGGGGCTTCAACTTCCCACATGAGGCTCCCCGTCCCAGGTCAGGCCGTGGGCCCACTTCCATATCCCTCACTATCCTGTTGTACCCAGTCATTGGAAGCACCCACTAAGGTGACAGTGAGATGGGACAGCAAATTTAATAATTCATCCCTCCGTATCCTCAGGGAATTGGCCCCAGGACCCCCATAGGCATCAAAGTCCAAGGATGCTCCAGTCTGTTATGTTAAATGCACTATTTGCCTAGAGCATTCTGTATACTTTAACTCCCCTCTGGATTACTATAGTAATGAATACAATGTAACTATTACTTAAACAGTTGTCCTGCTGTATTGTTTAGGGACTACTATGTGAAAAAAAGTCTATACATTTTCAGAATAGACATTTTCCCCCAAATACTTCCCACCTGAAGTTGGTTAAATCTGCACATGTGGGAGTGAGGGTTACTAGGGCCAGCCGTGGTGATATTTGTAATTACACAGAGCATTTTCTGAGCGATGCCGAGGAAATGTTTGTATTGATGTCGCTGTCTGAGAAGTGTTGCCCACACCAGTGCCACAGACTTCTCCAAGCCCTTGGGAGCTGTCTAGCTCTGCCTAGTCCCATCCTCCTCCCTTTCTGGGACATCGCGGGAAATCCTGAATGACCATCATCTCAGGACACGTGTGCTGTGAAGGGGAGACCATGATCTAGACTGGATAAAGGAAGAGACCAGATCACTGGTCTATATGCTTTAGGGATGGACCAGAATGGGAATCAGTCAGGGGGGCAGCTCTGCAAAGCAGTCTGAAGAACTACATGGGCTGCTTGGTCTCACTTTCTTCCAGAAGTGGTGAACTGATGGCTGTAGCATCTGAAAGTCCACAGACAGCTCCCTGTGGCCAGGGGAGAAGATGGGGTATGGAGGCTCCAGTTGAAGGGTCTACCATATCACCCAAGACCACCCTGTACCCACTCTCACCAAGGTGTTTTTTCAAGCAAAGCTCTAGAAACAAGATGTTCATGGCAATGAATCAGAGCCTCTAACCAAGCTGCCCAGCTAACTCCTCCAAGGGAGGTCCCCAGATTTGGGCCTCGTTCTAACTAGAGTTTTCTTCCAATACACTCTCTTGGACATTACTACATCTCTCCTCAGTCTAAAGCCACCTTCATGAGCAACAGACAAGAAACCTTTGGCATTGCCAAAGGGGAGCTTCCATACTCACAGTTCATCCAGAAGAAATCCACTGGACCAGCCAAATAGATCTGCCCTCTTGCTTTATTATTTATACCTCCATGTCTCTTGGAAAGGTCGGGTGCAGGCCAATGGAATCCGCTGGTCTGAGTGGGCAGATGGTAGGGGTTCCAGGAGCAGTGGCCACACCACTTCCCTGGGGGCTTCTCCTTGCCACCAGAGGCTGCGGTGTGATATGTAGGCCACACCCTCTGGGCTGGGGCTGCCCTAATGAAGTCCACTCATGTCTTTGGCAACTCCTCATTTCCCAATCACTGCCTAGCTCTGGAGGCTGGGATAGTCTACAAGTGGATCAGACACTGAATATTTAACCCGCAGATTACCTTTGTCATCAGTGGAAGAGAGTGACAACTGGGTTCCTTGGGGGATAATTTCCCTTTCTTTCTCGTTTTGCTTTGCTTATTTTTTATGTGCTCCAAAGTGTCAGCTCCGTTACCTTAGCCCTCACGAGTTCCTTTGGGCAGAGGAGTGAGGGCAGCTGAACAGATAGCAACGTGCCCAGTTTCTCTCAGGGGCAGCAGAGCTCAAACATTCACATCCAACTTGTGATCATTTGAGAGAGTGACCGTTTTCCTATTGTGCTGGGTCAACGGTCTATGGCTGAGTTCTGTCGTTGCCTTGCTTTCCTTGCATTTTCTAAATTGTCTTGAAGGGGCAGCTATTGCTTTAGAGTTAGAGTCAAACTAAAATAAAATTTCTATTTTCCATTTTATCATTCAGACAGGGATACAATGTGGATGATGTCAGCACCTTCCAAACCCACAGACCCTTGGACAGAAGAGCACAGAGCCCCGTGGACTGATTTTCAAATGTTTCCTCTGATGAACTCCAGCGACCAGAAAAATCAACAAGTATTCTGACCCCATCAAGCATGGCTTCATAACAGCAATGTGACTGTACACCATAGGAGCCCCAGAATAGGTCTGCCAGATGCTTGTTCTGTTTGGGGGATGCTACTTTTTGGGATATGTGGCTGAAGCTCTACACAGCAGGTGGCCCAGTGAGGCTTTCTTGGAAAGAGGTGACACTAGCTCATGTCAGAGCCTGGTTTGGGCCTAAACAGACATACTCCTGGCCTAAGATATCAAGATCATGGGGATGTGGGGTTCCTGAGTTTCCAGAATCAGAACGTGCCCTGCAGGAGCCCCCAGCCACAGTCCTTCCTTGTCCAGAGAGCAAGGTCTGCCTGTTGGGATGTGTGCATGTCAGTGCTCCCTGTGATAAGACCAGACTAGAGGCTGCAGATGCAACTCAGGTGCAAGAATAAGTGACCTGAGGCCAGGGTGGGTGGTCCCATGGCGGTAGATGCTGCAGAGATAGAGGACAAGAGCCAGCCAGGTGGACGCTGACCCAGAATGTGGAAAGGTTTGGGGTTTGGGAGGCAAGAACTCTGCCTGCTAATGACAGGGTGAGGCCTACGTGAGTCTTGAGTCACACCCACCGCCTGTCCAGACTCTCTATGCTCCTGGCTAAAACCCCACAGGAGACATGCAGGAGCAGACCCGGGTGGAGGTGACCACTGGCTGACACTGACTTCACTGGGGATGCCTGAATTCAGACAGCACCCAGAGCCCTGTAACCTGTGTGGAGGGTGGCCACAGCTGGGTGCAGGCCAGACCAGGGGAAAAACCTGGCCTCCCTACCTGGGGAGAGAGACTCACAGGTGGGAGTAGGTGGAGGCCAGGAAGGTGACCGCAGGAGGACCAGCACATCTCAGCACCCAGCAAGGGCCTGGGGTGGACTTGGGCTTCCCCTAAGCACCTGGAGATGAGAAAACTCACACCCCAGATATGAGAGATCAAAGGTGATTGTCCAACCTGGGGCAACTGCAATGAGTTGATGGGCCAGAGGCCCTGGCGTGAGGCTGAGTGGCCTGCATCTTTTCTCCAGCATGGCCTTGTTGGGGTGAGAGGGGAGCTGGCAGTTTCCAGTCTGCCCCTCTCTTGGCTCTCCCAGATATAGAACCTATGAGGCATCTAGGAAGGTATTAATATGCTTCACCTCAACTCCAAGAAGACAGGAGGGAACACAGGAGAACACAGGGGTACCAGCCACACCTGGTAAGGGCCAGGTTGAGGTAACTCTGGGAGCTGACAGTATGCGGAAGGTACCTGACCCCACCTAAGGTGGGGCAGGGTGCTGAATGATAAGTAGGAGTTCTCCAGATGAAAACCAAGAGCAGCACATCGAAGACGCTGCACCCCAGGGGGGTGTGAATGATCTAATGCCTCCAGAAATTATAAATATGAGCCTGAGCTTTTGGTTCCTTTCTGCAAACTGTGACTAACCTGCTTGTAAAGCAGTCATCTCTCCTGGTAGCTCTTTAGAATCATCTGGAAGCTTTAGTCATGTTCACTCCCTGGATGTCCATGTAGAGATTTGGAATGGGTAGTGTGGGGGAGAGCCAGGGTGAGGGATCTTTGAAGAACTTGTCTAAAGGATTATGATGAGCATCTAGGGTTGAGAATCCCTGTTTTCAAGCAAGGAAGTCCTACCTGATGGTCATGGGAACTGTATGGGATGCCTTTAAACCATGGGGCTTCCTTAAACCACCAAATGTGGCAAAGCTATAGCAGCAGAGACAGACAAATCAGCCCATGGAGAGAAGCCAGGATGGACCCACACAGGAAGAGGCACCTGAGATGTGACCAAGGCTTCCCTGTAGCTCAGTGGAGAAGGGAAGCCCTCCCCCAGCAGGGCTGGGACCCTGGATGTCCACATGAGTGGAATGAGTTGTGACCTTATTTCACTGAACACACAAACATTACTGTCATAAATCATAGGTCTAAATGTGATCTATGTGAAAACTCATGACATGCAATGTGGTTTTTGCCCCCTCAAAGATGCCACAATTTCCAAATAATAAAGCTCCTAGGAGAAAATATTATAGCCTATTTTTATAACTCTGAGGTAGGCAAAGACTTCAACAGCACACAAGAAGCACCAATCATAACAAGTTGATATACTGAACTTTATTAAGAGTTTTACTCATTCAAAATCACCTATGAGCATGCAAAGGTAAGTTACAGCTGGGAGATGGCACTTGTTATACATATGTCTGATGAAGGACTCATACTAGATTTTAAATCAATAAGAAAATGACAACTTTAAAAATAGGCAAAGACCTGTATAGATGCTTCGCAAAAGAGATCCCAGTGACCTATAAGCAGCTGACATTGTGCACAATTATCCGTCATCCGGAGTATGCAAAATAGAAGCACAACAAGATAGCACAACACGCCCCACAAAACAGGTAGCATGAAAAGGACTGACGGTGAGACCGAATTATGGAGCAAGCAGAACTCCCGTCTTACGCTGTGGGGCTGGTGGCGTAACCTGGCACGTATGCTGGGGGAAATCGCTTGGCAGGAGCCATGAAAGCTAAATCTCTGGCTGCCCTCTGACCCAGTCACTGTACCCCGGGCCCAGGAAAGGCAGGTGGTGAGCCCACAAAGACACATGCCACAGTACCCAGCACGGCTTCCTGTGTCAGCTCCAAAGTGGAAACAAGCCAGAGGCCCATTAACAATAGAATGGGAAAGCGTGGGGACTACTCAGCCTGCAGTCTGGCTGCCGATGTCCGCGGCCCTGGGTGACTCATCTTTTTTTTTTCACAGACCCCAGTTGAGGATCAAAAAACAAGCGTGTGGACACCTCCTAGCCCACGTCACAGGAGAACACACTGTGCCTCAGAGCAACAAGCTGGAGGCTGAGTTAACAAAAACATAACTTTATTCTCTGACGTAAGCTCCAGCGGGGGAGCTTATTCAATAAATCGTTCAAATCAATAAATGACTGGTTTTAAAAGAAAATTACACTTCTAAAGAAATCTCCCTGTATGATCCTACATTATGTTAAAGAAGCTTTAGTACAAAATGTTGAAAATCCTTCAAGGCAAAAAATGCAAGTATGGAAAGGGAGATGTAGAAGTAAAAAATCAGGAAACATTCTGTAAATGGCAAAAAGTAATCACACGCAACATAGCATTTCAAACCTGCAGAAAGTGGAGAATTCCATTAGTGTTACTGAGAAATGAGCAAACCATTTCAAAAATAAAATTTGGAAATGAAATGAAATGAAAAAGGATTGGAGGAAATCTTTTGACGTGAAAGTGAGAAAAGATGTCCCAGGTACGATACACGAGCCAGAAATTATGAAAGAAAAGATGGACCGATAGCTACTGTATAACATCTTAAAACTCCACAGCAATACAAACTAGGGAGAACCCACATATTAGAATGCATGCAAACATGCACTAAAGTCAAAATGGATCAAAGCTTTAAATATTAAAACAGAAACACTAAAGCTACTGGAAAAAAAAGAAGGTAGAAATCTTGAAGACATAGGGGTAGGCAGAGAGTTCATGAACAAAAATCAAACAGCACAAGAAATACTTCAAAGAACCAACAACTGAGATCTCATCTTATTGAAAAGCTTTGCACATCAAAAGAAATCACTAACAGAGTAAAAAGAAAACCCATGAATTGGGAAAAATTTTAGCCAACTGCCCCTCAGACAAAGGACTTCTCTCTAGAACATATAAAGAATTTAAAAAATCAGACCCCCAAAATTCAAAGACCCATCCAAAAGTGGGCATCTAAGATGAATACACTTCTCAGATGTAGAAATACTAATGGCGAATAAATATATGAAAAAATATTCAACCTCGTTAGTCATTCAAGAAATGCAAATTAAAACAACACTGAGATTCCATCTTATCCCAGAAAGAATGGCTATTATTAAAAAAATCAACCAATAACAAATGCTGGAGAGGCTGTGGGGGAAAAGGAACCCTTCTCTACTGCTGGTGCGAGCGTAGATTGGTGAAACCACTGTGGAAATCAATGTGGATAATCCTTACAAAACTAGGATTAGAAGTCCCACTTAACCCAGCTATTGCTCTTCTGAATATTTTTCCAGGAGAATTAAGAACATCATACCACAGTGATATATGTGTACCCATGTTTATAGCAGCACAATTTGTCATAGCTAAATCTTAGAAACAACCTTAATGCCTATCAACTGAGGAATGGATAAAAAAGTGTATTTTTATGCAATGGAGTATTACTCAGCAATAAAAAGATAAACTCTAGGCTTTTATAGGTTAATGGATGCATGGATGCAACTTGAGACCATGCTCATAAATGAAATAAATCACACTCACATATGTAAACATCATATTGTCTCCCTAGTATGAGAACCTGAAAGAGTAAATAAACTCAGAACATACAATAGATATTATGAAAGGGAAAGAAATTGCTCAAAGGAAGAAATACCTGGGATGAGGGAAAGGAGAAAAGAAAGAAGGAAGGGGGAAAATATATATATATATATATGGATAGCTGAGATAACTGTACTGTTGATGTCTAATGGTTTATTGAATGGAACAGTTAATGCCTATTTTCTTTCTTTTTGACCAGTTTTAGATGTTTATATCTGGTAATATGAGCAATTTGATTGAAGATGACAATATGCAATATAACAACCATTGGTGAATTCCTACCATCTTGTCTAGTGAAATTCTGTATTATCTCTAATTTTTTTAATTATTATTTTTAACTCGCTTTAATGGTTTGATCAATCTTGCATTCTTACATCTGGTAATCTAAGCAACTTCACTGATGATAACAATATGTAATATAACAACCACTGTTAATTCCTATCATTTTGTTTTGAAACTCTGTATCATTTTTAATGTTTTTGCTTTATTTTGTTTTTGTCTGTGACGTGGGTATTTTGGTATTGTTCTTTTTTTTTTTTTTTACTATTCTCTTTAAAATAAAAAATAAAAAGAAAGAACATGTGCAGGACAAAATGTGCGTGCTCTCAGGTACGGAGAGCTCTCCGAGTCAGGAAGAATGCATGTGCCTTCCTTGAGAGGCGGGAATGACAGCACAGGTGAGCTCACATTGACACCTCCTGATGGGGCCCACTTTGATTTCCCTCTTTACTTTTTTCTCTAGCTCTTGTGCCCTCCACATGTCTGCAGAACAAAACCTGTCCATATGCTTTATTAGTAGGTACATTACTGAAGGGTAAGGATATATTTTTCTCATCGACTCTGCAAATCTGTGCTGCCAGACCCATCTGGCACATGAGAAAACTGAGTGTCCAGTAACTGGGTGATTAGCATTCCCCAGACTCAGGGAGCAGGGCTTCTGGTTCTGCATCCCTCATTCTGTTATCAACTCTGAAGGCCACAGCGGGAAGCTGAAGCCACAGCATTCAGCAGCCGGCACTGGTTCTCACCATTCTGCCTGGCCTGCCACTCCAGAGCCAAAGCCAGGCCTCAAGCAATGCGGAACATCTTCTGTCTGAGCAACCCCTTCAGCCCTTGGATCTTTGTTCTAAAACAGACAGCCAACACACACACACACACACACACACACACACACGTGTACACACACATGTGCACATACACAGAGGCACCTACGCTTTCTCACCTTGGGCTGCCCTCCCTGGCCCTCCTTTCCCCGCAGCTTATCTTCCTTGCCCCCCACTTTGCAGCTCCCCAACCCTGGCATTCCTTCTGTTCTTTCTCACCTGGACCCACACCTCTCTAGCCCCACAAGCCTCTTCTGCATCCTGGGTCGGCTTCAACCCGACCTGCCAAGCCAACCCCTACCACCTCCACCTCCGCTGTGTCAGCTTAGCCAAGTGGCCTGTGGGCTCCGCACCCAAATAAGCTGCAAATCTTCTCCCATCTCACCCCGATGCACCGAGCGCCACTTGAGATACCCGTGGGTGCTCTGCACATCCATCAAAAGGGCCCTGGCTCAAAGAAACTACACAGAGAAAGACAAGGGCAGGCTGCGCAGAGGCGGGGTGACACCCTCTATTGCGCCTCAAGTTCCATA